>ML814296.1:57272-100149 GCA_009831015.1 Picea engelmannii | reverse complement strand
GAAATTTAGCCCCTAAAATCATCCATGTGCATATATGTCTTGATATACTCATTCTCTCACAACAAAGTCAGGTGAAGTGCATCATTCAACATAATAATTAACTACTATAGGTGATGTAGTGTGCAATTGTGCATCTTGGAGGCATTCCATGTTGTTCTTGGAACAACTAGGAATATTGTTGAACCAATTGGTCCAACTACTCATTTTAGTTATCTAATCACGTTGAAATTGTGCATGGCAAGGCATCTGTGTCATGGCACTGATTGGATCAAAGTACAACTCTCTCTTCTTTCTCTACTCACTTAAGTAACAAAGAAAACTATCATGAGGATTTGATCAAACTTTGAGCTTGAACAAAAGAAACTAGTGCTAAGGGTGTTGGATATTTTTGCACTATCTATCACTAAGTAAGCTTGGTCGTCGTTAACAAGTATGTACTAGTTTAGGCATTATAGGTAAATAGAGTCTAGATAGTTTGCATCTTGTCTAGGAAGGTCTACTATAAACTTTATATGTTCTGAGAAAATTTAGTATAACATGTCCAAGAGGGTTACCATGGCTTGGGATGCATGTAATCCATACATCCAAATCTTTGGATCATTCAAAGAATTATTTAAGTTGACTTTACTAGGTATTCCACCAATTGGAGATAATTTAATGCATTAAGAGAATTCAATCAAGTTTATTCTATAATTTTTTTGGATATGGACTTGCTTTTAACCCCATCCTAAAAAAACTCATTCTTTAAAGAGATCCCATGCTTGATTGTATTTATTTTATATAAGCTCAAATTGTAAGAATACATTGCCTCACTCTTTCAATTCTTGCATCTCCAGTGAAAGGATACATACCATGTCTGTGGAATTCTTCAATAATGAAGACATTTGATCAAATTTCCTACAAGAATATGAACATGGGCATCTTTTAGGAACCATAGGGTGGTTACACTCTTGTTTAAATATTCTAGGTTGTCATCTTTGAGAGAGAGCCACACAAAAATTACTTTGATGGTAGGGATTATTTCTATCTCATCAAGACCATAGTATGAGTAGATAGCCTATAATTTAGCAAGAGACAAACCCTAAATTTTCAATAAACTAGATAGCAATATTAATCTTGAGGATACTAATGAATTCGAGCTTGTATCAATTATAGTTTTAAAATTTCTAGATCTTCCTCTAAAAAATGTTGTATTTCCGAATGAGTATTGTCCCTACCACTGAAGTCCAATGGAAAGATCATTATACTAACTTGGTTTATACACAATAGTTGAAAAATTGTAAAACATTTTTCCCTTTTTTTTGTAGCTTCCTATAGTGCTTCTTGTAATAAATTTGTCCTTATCATGTCATTTGGTGGGTACTATATTATGACCCTAAGGGGGGTATATCTAGGGTTAAATGTATATGTAATGAGGTTAAATGTATAAGTAATAAATGTTGATGTTACTGTAGTTGCGGGAGGTATTAACCTCCACATGTAACCTTTGACTATAATGGAATATTTCGGAAGAAAGGGAAACCCTAAACAGATGTGTGAAAACCATAGAAGAAAAGTCAACCTAGAAGAATAAATAATATTAGAATATTATCTTCCAGAAAGACAAGTCGGATCCACAAGAAAAATATAAACATAAAATATAATTACCAGAAAGTCAGGTTGGCCCAACCAGAAAAGTTACTGGACATATTAATATAAATAGAGGACATTTTAGCTCATTTGTACACCCAATCAAAGTGCAAGTCTTGTGGAGAGATGTAGTTGCAGTTGCAAGAAGGAATACAAGTGTATGGTCATATCTTGGTCTTGGTCTCTCTCTAGCGCTATCAAGTGATATTCTTGGTGATTCTCTTGGTGATATTCTTGGTGATACTCTTAGTGATATTCTTTGTGATGTACTAGCTAAGTATGGAGCAATTCTGAGCGAGTAGTGCAGCTACAACTACTACAATTATGTATGGTACTTGTTTTGTGGACATGGAGACTCTCTCTTGTGTGCTACCCTTGGAGAAGGAGTGCTCTACTTGTCTTGAGTTGTTGTTGTAGTTAGCAAGTAGGTATATCTATTGGTTCTAGTATGGATTTCTGGAATAATTCTGTTAAAGGTTAAAGGTGCTTGGGGGTGGTTGCATGCCTATGGTTGGGTGACAATATTGTGATATTGTCTATAGTAAAACGAGCACATCAATTATTTTAATAGCTTATGGGCCCACATTATATTCATATAGTCTAACCACTGGAAGGTATATTGGGAAGTTCACTGTCAAGATCGTTATAACACCAATTGCAGTTGTAGTTGTAGTCAGGTTTTGCAGCAACAACAAACCCTAACCCATTTGTTCGGGCACCTATAGTAAAGTGTTTGGCATATTTCTTTGACATTCTAGTGCACCCTATCCTAGTGCACCTCTTGGTACCCTCAACTAGCAAAAACACCAGGTTTGAATTTTTGGTCAATGTCAAAGTTTGACTAGTCGAAGTCAAAGATTGATTGGTTAAAGTCAAAGTCAAAGGTTGACTTTTGGTCAAATTGATTATGTGATCAAAATTAAAATTTCAGAGTTTCTAGCTTGTTCTAATCATTGAACCTTCTGATTCAGTTTCTAACCTCTTCTTATCAATATGGTATCTAGTTTTAGATTAGAAGACAAGTTGGATGATGCTACAAAGATTTCAAAGGTATGCACTTGTATATGTATTTCAAGTTATATCTTCTAGCAAAGCATGAGTGTGTGTGAAGGGAATGTACTAGAGACCTTGTCCAAGCAGTAATCTTAGATTCAGTGCATTCAAAGGAACAAGTGCACCTTCCATAGCGGTTGAGGCTTCAGGTTCTAGATTTGATTAAATTGATAAGTTTCAATTTTGCACATACCAAGGTTGATAGTTGCTACATTACAAATTGTGAAACAATTCTTTGAAATGTTATATTATTGTTATATGTAATGAATACTTGATAGCATGTGAATATTATTGGTATAGATGATTATTGTACTTGTTTGCAAAATTAACTAACATCTCCTCTAGAGAGATATTTCTTGTTTTGCTCCTGGGAAGCTCATCTTGGTCATACAATGATGATCACCATAAAATTGTTATTCATTCTTGTTACCATAGATATGTTCTTATGAAAATGATATTATACTGGAAATATTTTTATTGTTCTTTTCTCGTGCAGGTTATCTTACAAGATTCCATGGAGGCTACCATGAGGATGTATTTGTTTGTTCCAAATAAGTTACTGTGTAAGAATGTTGTATCGGACATGGAAAAACCACAAAGATATACACCAAGATAAGACTAAGAAGAGAAGACCAGCTTGAGCTCGTGAGATCATACAGAGAAGTATGGTGCTCCAGATAGAACTTTCAGAGAAAGCAAGAAGTCAAAACCATATTCCAGTTACAAAACCCTCCACCCTTGAAGAAGCATTCAAGCAGAAAGAATAGAAGGAAGCTGCAATGTAAGAATATCAATCATGAAAAACGATGTATGAAAATTGTGCCTAAATGAGTTTACAAGATAAATCATGCAGTGGATGAAAGTATCGATAAATACAAGGCAAGATTTGTGGCTAGAGGTTTCTCCCAATATGAGGGAGAAGATTATGATGAGATGTTTGCTCTGATTCCATATATACATCTATCAGAGCCATCATATCTATAGAAACATCCATGGGTTGGAGTTTACATTAGATGGATGTAAAGACCGCCTTTCTCAATGGAGTAATTGAGGAAAAGGTATACATAGAGAAACCTCAAGGTTTTGAGGTACACCCAAGAGAAACCCATATATGCAGATTGAAGAAGGCCTTGTATGGACTCACACAAGCTCCAAGGGCTTGATATGCATATATTGATAGCTACTTGACAATACTTGGATTTTCCAAGAGTCATGTTGATCCAAATCTCTGTTACAAAGCTGTGAATAATGCACCTGTGATTCTACTGTTATATGTTGATGATTTGTTCCTAACAGGTGCAGAGCCTTTCATTATTCAGTGTAAGAAGTAGCTAGCCACTAAATTTGACATGAAGTATCTTGGTCTTGTGCACTACTACTTGGGATTAGAATTATGGTAGAAGGATGATGAATTCTTCCTAAGACAAGGGAAGTATGTTGTAAAGATCCTTCAAAATTTTGGGACGATGGATTGCAAATCCATTGATGAGAGAATTTGATTATGATCTAGTAGACTCGTCCCTGTACTGGCAGTTGATTGGTGAATACTAGGCTGAAAATTTTCTTTGTTGTGAACATGTTGAGCTAATTATAGGTTAAACCTAGACAAGAGCATTGGGTAGCTGCAAAGCATATCTTGAGATATCTTCGTGGGACGATAACTTATGGTTTGAGATATGTATCAAACAATGATATACAACTACATCGATTTACTGATTCAAATTGGGTATGAAGTGTAGATGACATAAAGAGTACTTCTGGTATGTATTTCAATTTGGGATATGCTATGATATCATGGGCTAGCAGAAAACAAAAGTCTGTTGCATTCAACATTGTAGAAGCAAAGTATATTGTAGCTTGTGATGCTTGTACAGAAGCAATGTGGTTCCGTAATTTGGTTTCTAGACTGTTTGATCAGGTGTTGGATTCGACCATGATATATTGTGATAACCAGAGATGTGTGAAGCTCTTAGAGAACCCAATGTTCCATGACAGATCGAAGGACATTGAGATCAAGTACTATTTTCTCAGTTATAAAGTCTAGAGGGGAGAAGTGGTTCTCCAATATATCTCCATTGATGAGTGGAATGCATATATTTTGACAAAGCCTTTGTCCAAGATAAAGTTTTCATACTTGAGGGACAATTTGGAGCTCGTGGACATTTCTCCCTTGGTTGAAAGGGAGGAGATGACTCCTCGGTTGGGAGGGAGAACTGATACGTAGCATCATGGACTGTCAGTGAGTTGCATATCTGTATCATGCTAGTAAATCTTAGAGATGGTCATACAACTTAGAGATGATGTTTGCATCATGCTAGTACATCTTAGATATGGTATAAATGGTTGGAGTTGTTGATACATTGTCTTGAGGAGCATCGTTCTAGTACAACTTAGAGGTGGACATACAACTTAGATATGATGTATCGACATCATGCTAGTTATGTTCATGCTAGTACAACTTAGAGACGATGTTGGTGAGCCACATCATGCTAGATATTTCCATGCGAGTACAACTTAGATGTGACATACAACTTAGATATGATGTATTGATATCATGCTAGATATGTCATGCTAGTATGGCTTAGAGATGACCATACAACTTAGAGATGATGCAGGGGGCTCGTGTCATGCTAGATATGATCATCCGAGTACAACTTAGATGTGGCATGCAACTTAGATATGATGCATTGGAATCATGCTAGATATGTCATGCTAGTAGGACTTAGAGATTATCATACAACTTAGAGGTGACACAATGAGGAACTGATCTACATCATGCGAGTACAACTTAGAGGTGGAATACAACTTAGATATGATGATTGACAACATGATAGTTATGTCATGCTAGTACGACTTATAGATGATGTAGATGATTCTCCAGATCATGCCAGTACATCTTATATATGATGCATTCACAGCATGCTAGTACGACTTATAGATGATGTAGTCAATGACATTGTTGATGCATGATGATATCAAATGATATGATTTGATTGTTGTGGAGAATGTATGTCTCGGGACAATATTTGTATGCTACTATGATGGATGTGTTCCACTGGTAGTGGCTATGTCTCACTGGTTAGTAGTTGTGTGCTACTAGGAGTGGTTGTGTACTGCTATGAATAGACACAATTGTGTTCTATTGGATGGCATTGTGGAAACTATATGCTACTATCTGATTTCCAGCTAGATGGATATTCAGTGTGATGGTAAACAAACATTCTCTAGGCGAAGAATGGTCTAGGCAGAACAAATTGTTGATGGACAGACATTCTCCCCATGGAGAATGGTCCAGGTTGATAGATTTTTGACGTATCATGGACTGGTATTTTCCTAAGGCATAGATTGTGGCTTGATTAAGAAAAGGGTTCAGGACCGATACTCTCCTGAGGCACAGTTATTGGCCCAATCAAGTTGAATAGTATTCCCCCCAAGTACATGACATCCCGATTAGGGTGGTTGATATGAGACCGATATTTTCTAAGGAATATGGGTAGAGATTGATCTTTATGGTACATATGAATCGATTAGAAAATAGTCTGAGACTGAAATTCCTGTAGGAATGGTCTCTGTAGCCCATGGCATGGATTTCAACATCTGGGAGGACTGGCATTCTACTAGGACGTAGGTTTGTATTAGAAGAATGGTCCTTGTATCCCATTGTGGGGCTTTCAACATCTGTTGGGACATTTATTCTTCTAGGACGTATGTCCAGATTAGAAGAATGGTCCCTATATCACTTTGTTGAGTGAGTGAATCATGTGAGACACTCTGTTGAGTGTGTTGACTTCAACACATCACTTATTCAACATCATGCCTAATTACTCTAATGGAGTATGGACTTGAGAGATGATGCAAACGATGATGTATGTTGTAACACCCCAATAATGAGCCCCAATTGTAAATGTGAATATGTTTTATAGGATGGTGAGCCAGGTTAATATAAGTCAAGAGGCTTATGTGATGATTAGGCCGAAGAGCCTACATGATAAAAGGCTAGTGATACTATTTTTGTATATGTAAACAAACATATCATTAATATAATACATCGTTGCGTGTAGACTGACCACGATAAAAGAGTACGGGGGACTAAACTTCACTAGGAAGGGAAAGGGGAGGGATACGAGCCTAGGAAAAGGGGCTAAGCTAGAGGGCTTATCTCAAAAGTAATATTATAATATTATTTCTAAAGTCTATGGTGAGGATAATTATTTTATCCTAAGTTACTATGGGAAGGTGAATGAAACCCAAGTGGAGGGAAAGGAGCTCCAGGAGAGCCATGTGTCATCAAGGGCACATGCAAATATATGTGGGGAATTTATTATGTTTTCCCATCCTTCCAATTCACTCACGCAACCATTCGTTCTATGTTTTGGGAGGAGCCTTACCTCTGGATCCTGCACACACTCGTGCAACTATCCTGTACTTTCATGTTATCAACACTAAATTGTATCCCTCCGGGGATGCATAATGCACCCGTACCTACCTGAGATAGTGTTGTACCTTCTTGTTATGAGAAACAACTATACCAAACCCAAAGTCTATTGTTGTTGCCATCACCTGCACTTTTCCCCTGAACGTTGTTGTTGTCATTCCCTATACATGTTCCTGGTTAACTTAAGCACTGAACTGAGGAAATAGGTTTTCAAGCCCATGAGATTGAAGAGGTGGGTTTTCAAGCCCGTGGATTGAAGAGGCGGGTTGTCAGGTCCATGATCAACTCTCTCCA
Organism: Picea engelmannii; assembly: GCA_009831015.1. Lineage (NCBI taxonomy): Eukaryota > Viridiplantae > Streptophyta > Pinopsida > Pinales > Pinaceae > Picea > Picea engelmannii. The sequence goes on along the minus strand of ML814296.1, from coordinate 92,738 downwards.
GGTGAGAGGATTGCTAGGAAAGTGAATTATTGGGAAAGCCCAACTAGAACTACAGTGCTATGAGACTTCTTGTCCAACTTGTTGCTAAAGCCCTAGAAGGGAAGTGGGGCAGTCGAAGGACTATTAAGCAGAGAAGGGGCACACTTCTTGGGGTGGGACATGAATGTGGGGAATGAGAGGTTGTAGGCTGGTAGTTTGAGTTGGCTCATGGGAATAAATCCTTCCTTTTGTCTGTATTGTCTCAGCCTAGCTAGGAATCCCTTTACCCTGGTGGAGTTCAGTCCTAGCTCGAGGGTGACCCACTGTTGAAAGCTTTGAGCTGTGTGGTCTAAGGCTGGGAGGTTCATGGAAGGTCTACACGCAGTTGGTGGTCTTCTATAAAATGAAAAGTATCAATTATGTGTTCAATTGGATGATATGTATTTGTACATGACTTTATAATTATGAGTATTTCCCGTGTATGTTGTATGTATAGGCTTACTGTTATTTCCACATGAATCTATGCATTAGCAGAATGTATCTATCTGTATTAAATTTGTATAAATATATACAATAAAAATGAATAATTGTTACGTGGCATAGCCCAGTGGCCTAAAGTTGGGGATGCTACAATTTGGTTTCAGAGCTTAGTAAGAGTGTGTTATGGAGTAACATGGCCCACCCTGGAAGGCTGGGGATGTTACAAATTGGTATTAGAGCTTCTATTTCCAACATTGATCCTGGATGGGTCGAAAAAGTTGAGGTGATTCACTTGCGTGGAATTGGGAAAAAGCCCCAAAATTTTTGTTGTTAAATTCATGGAAAATTGGAGGAAACTGACCAAAGTGGTGAAATTTTCGTAATTTAATACCTGTTCAGGCCAATTTAGACATGGAATGGGTTGAATTTGAAGCATAAGGAGTGCACATGATACTTCTTTAAGTTTCAAACTTAGAGGAGATAAATCTCTCTTTGTGAGAAGAAGAATGGACGAGATTTGTTCGGGAGGGGACTGAATCTGTCACAGTCGTTGGATCTGAAAAAGGAGTGTGGTGGTTAACCCCTCAAGTCATTCATACTTCGTTGCTTCGAAAATTTTCAAGTCTTGGACGAAAAGGAGGTAAAATCCCCGAAGTTTCGAAGTTCCGAAGTGAATCTACGTCGTAGATCACTGGGAGGAGTACTTGACCATTGGATTTGGCCAAGGACAAATCTCGGCCATTGGATCAAGCGTAGATCAAGAGGTGAGGCATAGTGGAGAAGATCATACCCCAACTGTCTGATTTTCATGCGAGTGAGTGTGAGTCATATATCTCACGATAGTTCCGAGGTTTGACACTTTGGGAGAAGCAAGCCCTTAAGCTGCCAAGAAGAAAATCTTTGGAAGTCCCGAACTCCAGAGTAAATCAGGACCGTCCTTTGTCTGGGACACATGGCTAAAAATGATCAAATATTCAACATTCGAGAGTTTTTAGTCCTTGTGTCACTTGGAAAAGTTTTCCCCGAAGTCCTAAAGTCCGGAGCTAATCCGAATCGTTTGTGTTTGAGGACACATGTCCACAGATTAGCAAGTATTCATGAATTTGGCATTCGAGAGATTTGTGGTGTAGTGTGGAGAAGTCTCCCGGAGGCCCAAAGTTCTAAAGCTCCCTAGAACACTGTTCGAGAGTTTGAAAGTTCTACGTTCGAGTGTTTTGATGTGTTCTGGTGTGATATCCTCCGAAGTCCTGAAGTCCCGAAGTCTTGGAGCATTGGAGTGACGTGACATGCTGACGTCACCTAGGGTGACATGGACCCACTCTAAGCATGCCACATATCAACCTGTTTCGTTCCCTTCATAGACCTTATGTTCCAATCGGAACTTGACATGTGTCAACCGCTGATTGGGCCATGTGTCATCCTCATATTTTGACACGAAACACCCATAGTGCACAGTGCTAAGAAGACCCTAAAAGTTGGGAAATTTAGTGTTCAAGAGTTTTCAGGTGGGAAGTTGTAAATATCTATGAAGTGCGAAGCTCTGGAAAGCCTCTTCGGGAGTTTGCCAGTTCGACGTTTGGGAGAAATAAGGTTTGATATAGAAAGAACTCCCGAAGTTCCGAAGCAGTGGATCCCTGAAGCTCTGAAGATGTACCATGCATGAGTTCGCCAATTCGACGTTCAAGAGAAACAAGATGTGAGGTAGTAATAGCCTTTGAGGCCCAAAGTTCCGAAGCCCCAAATTCCTGAAGCTTAGGATAAGTGCCTTTTAGTTAAGCACTTGGTCATATCCCGTGGTCACATGAGATTGGGGGATGAAGAAAACAGGTTAGTGCCAGAAAATTGTTTTTAAAGACAGAAAGGGGCTTAGAAAAGGAGCCCATGGGGATTTTATTTGTACATACCTACATTGGAAAGATCTTGGACAATAGAATATAATTGTTGACCTAGAAAATTGAGCTAAATAGTTAATTTCTCAGGAAATCATAAGAAAGAAGTTTGATGTACTATTGAACCAAAATGGTTCATAATTTCACAAGGTTGTTGAAGCAATTAGTCTGACAAGTTCTGTTGGTTGCACATTTTGTAGAGTTAAAAACTGTTAGATCAGAGCATGATCAACACATAGTATAGAGGGATGGAAGATACGCATGGGGATTACAGCCAAGAAGGTGAGATTGGAAGGATGGATGTCCATTTGGGTAATGAAGGTGCAAACTCAATTGGATATGGAGAAGGAAAGGAAGAAATCATGAACTTGGGAGAGACAATTAAATTTTTTCAAAAGGATGTCCAAAGTCATAAGGCTAATAATGAAAGGCTTATGAAATCCAAGGAGGAGTAGGAGGACTTCAACCTAAATTTAATGCAGAGCTTGGAAAAAATACAAAAGAAGATAGATAAGGAGAGTGGCTCAAGAAAATTAGGAAGTCACAAGTCTCTTGATGAGAAAATAAGAATAAGAAGTGTTAGCAGACATCACCATCACTCCCCAGGAAATTACAATGGGATAACACACAAAAACTCAAGTCCATCCCCTGTTAGGAATCATAAGAAGAGGTCTGGGGTGGATGAGCTACGAGGAGAAATGAAATATTTATTTGGACAACCAACTCTAAATTCCAGACAAAGCAGATGATTAGAATTGCTCAGTGAATATGAATTTGATATAAAACATATCAAAGGGAAAGAGAACAAGGTAGTTGATGCACTTAGTAGAAGGGTGCATGAGTTGGATGCTATAGCCATTAGCATATACCAATCCGATTTGGAGAAAAAAATCTTGGAGGCTGCAAAATCATATTTACATTACATGGAAATGGTAACAAAATTACAACAAGGTATTTTGCAGCAGAAAGTTGAAGATTACAAGTTGGGAGAAGACGAAGTTATCATGTACAAAGGCATAATTTATGTTCCAAATTCCCAGGAATTGAAGAATCAGATATTGAAATAAATGCATAATGTACCTTATGATGGGCACCTAGGGTATCAAAAAACTATTGCAACTGTCAAGAGCCAATATTATTGGCCAGGTATGAAGCGGGGAGTTGTTGAGTATATTTTCAAATGTCTGGAGTGTCAAAAGGTCAAGGCTGAGCATAGAAACCCATTTGGGTTTCTACAACCACTACCCATTCCTGAGTGGAAATTGGAAGTTGTAAAAATGGATTTCATCACCAAACTTCCTAGAACAAACAAGCAACATGATTCTATCATGGTAGTGGTGGACAAGCTTACCAAAGCTGCCCATTTCATTCCAGTGAAGCTCACTCTCAAGGAAACTAATGTTGTTGATATTTATATGAAGGAAATTTCTCGATTGCATGGTATACCCAATACAATTATGTCTGACAGAGATCCAAAGTTTACATCGAAATTTTGGAAAGGATTATTTAAAGGATTTGGAATAAATTTTAATTCCAGCACAACTTATCATCCAAAATCTAATGGGAAAAAAGAGAGGGTGAATCAAGTGATCGAGGATATATTGAGTATGTATGTGATGGATAAACCATCAAAATGGGAAGACTACCTACACTTGGTAGAGTTTTATTATAACAATGGGTACCAATAATATCTAAAGATGAGCCGATTTGAGGCACTTTATGGAAGAAAGTGCAACACACATGTAAGCTCGAACAACCCGACATATAGAGTAATAGTTGGGCTAGAATTACTCAGGGAAATGGAAGAGCATGTGTTGAAAATAAAACATAATTTAAAGGATGCTCAAGACAGGCAAAACATATATGCTGACAATGGAAATACTCACAGGGAGTTTAAAGTGGTTGATCATGTATTCTTGAAAGTGAAGGCCAACAAAAGTTCCCTGAAGTTGGGAAATTGTTCAAAGTTGGCAGCTTGTTTTTATGGACTGTTTGAAATTCTAGAGAGGATTGGGAATGTGGCATATATGCTTGAATTTCCTACATCCATGTCTATTCATAATGTATTCCATGTATCATTTCTCAAAAAGTATATACCTGATGCTAATCATGTTATTGATTGGAATGTGATTCAGGTGGAGAAAGAAGGTGCTTTTCAGGTGCATCTTGTGTGCATTCTAGACTGGAAGATCAAGAAGCTCCAGAATTGATTCATAGAGCTAGTAAAGGTCCAATGGACCTGGTACGGTCACGAGGATGCAACTTGGGAGTATGAGGATGTTGTGCGCGCAGAATACCCACAACGTTTTGTGGGTTTTTGAACTTTTGGTTGTATATGTATATATATAATTCACCGACAACAATGCATAAAATAAATGGGAGGGGGATGTGACACCCCAAGACCGAGCCCCAGTTGTAAATGTGAATATGTTTTATAGGCTGGTGAGCTGGGTTAATATAATTCATGAGGCTTATGTGATGATTAGGCCAGAGAGCCTAGATGCTAAAAGGCCAGTGAGCCTATTTTTGTATATGTTAACACTCATATCATTAATATAATACATCACTGCATGTAGATCAACCATGATAAAATAGTATGGGGGACTAAACTCCACTAGGAAGGGAAAGGGGAGGGCTAAGAGCCTAGAAAAAGGGGATAAGCTAGAGGGCTTATCACAAAATGAATATTATAATATTATTTCTAAAGGCTACGGTGAGGATAATTATTTTATCCTAAGTTCCTATGTGAAGGTGAATGAAACCCAAGTGGAGGGAAACGATCTCCAGGAGAGCCATGCGTCATCAAGGGTGCATGCAAATATATGTGGGGAAATTAATCTGTTTTCCCATCCTTCCCCATTCACTCATGCAACCATTCGTTCCATGTTTTGGGAGGAGCCTTACCTCTCGAGCTTGCACACACTCCTGCAACTACCATGTATTTTCATGTTATCGGTAGTAAATAGTATCCCTCCAGGGATGCACAACGCACCCGTACCTACCCGAGACGGTGTTGTACCTTCCTATTATGAGCAACGCCTATACCAAACCCTAAGGTTGTTGTTGTTTCCATCACCTGCACTTTTCCCCTGAACATTGTTGTTGCCATTCCCCATACCTGTTCCTGGTTGAATTAAGCACTGAACTAAGGAAACATGTTGTCAGGCCTGTGGGATTGAATAGGCGGGTTGTCAGGACCATGGATTGAAAAGGCGGCTTGTCAGGCCCATGAGAAACTCTCTCCAGATGAGAGGATTGCTGGGAAAGTGAATTCTTGGGGAAGTCCAATTGCAACTACAGTGCTTTGAGACTTCATGTTCGGCCTGTTACTGAAGCCCTAGAAGGGAAGTGGGACATCCGAAGGACTATTGGGTAGAGAAGGGGCACACTTCCTAGGGTAGGACAAGCATGCAAGGAATGGGAGGTTGTAGGATGGTAGTTTGAGTTGGCTCCTGGGACGAAATCCTTCATGTTTTATGTATTGTCTCATCCTAGCTACGAATCCCTTTACCCTTGTGGAGTTTATTCGCAGCTCAGGGGTGACCCACTACTGAGAGATTTGAGCAGCGTGGTCTAAGGCTAGGAGGTTCATGGAAGGTCTACAAGCAATTGGTGGTATTCTATAAATATATAAGTATCAATTATGTGTTCAATTGCATGTTGTGTATTTGTACATGACTTTATAATTATGGGTATTTCCCGTGTATGTTGTATGTATAGGCTTACTGTTATTTCCGCATGAATCTATGCATTAGCAGAATGTATTTGTTTGTATTAAATTTATATAAATATATACAAGAGAAATGAATAATTGTTACATGGCATAACCCAACGACCTAAAGCTGGGGATGCTACAATTTGGTTTCAGAGCTTATTAAGAGTGTGTTATGGAGTAGCATGGCTCACCCTAGAAGGTTGGGGATGTTACAAATGTTGATGCCATGATGCTATTAGACGATACTGATAGTGATTATGATGCTCGTGATTTGTTTTGCGTGATCATGAGATAGCTCGTGTGGCTATGATAATGCTACCAACATAATGGTCTCTGTGTGCTCAAGACCATTACTATAAATACCTCCCTATCTAGGAGGGAGTGTTGATGTTAAAGTAGTTGCAGGAGGTATTAACCTCCATGTGTAACCTTTGACTAGAATGGAATATTTCAGAAGCAAGGGAAACCCTAAATATATCTGTGAAAACCCTAGATGACAAGTCGTCCTAGCAGAATTAATAATATTAGAATATTATCTTCCAAAAAAGTTACTAGACAGATTAATATAAATAGAGGAAGTTTTAGCTCATTTGTACACCCAGTCAGAGCGCAAGTCTTGTGGAGAGTTATAGTTGCAACTGCAAGGAGGAATAAGGGTGTATGGTCATCTCTTGGTCTTGGTTTCTCTCTAGCGCTATCAAGTGATATTCTTCGTGATTCTCTTGGTGATATTATTGGTGATACTCTTGGTGATATTCTTGGTGATGTACTAGCTAAGTATGGCGCAAGTTTGAGAGAGTAGTGCAACTATAGCTGCTGCAATTGTGTATGGTACTTTTTCTGTGGATATGTATAATCTTTCTTGTGCGCTACCCTTCGAGAAGGAGCGCTCTACTTGTCTTGAGTTTTTGTTGTAGTTAGCAACTAGGTTTTATCTGTTGGTTCTAGTATGGCTTTCTAGAATAATTCTGTCAAAGGTTAAAGGTGCTTGGGGGTGGCTGAGTGCATCTGGTTGGGTGACAATATTGTGATATTGTCTATGGTAAAATAGGCACATCATTTATTTTAACAATAAGGGCCGACCTAATTGCCCCCCCCCCCCATGTGCAATGAGTGAGAATATGTATATATGGAGGTCAATATGTTTATTATTGGAGACATGAACATATGATTTGGGTTATATGGAGGTATTGTGATTATTTTGAGGAGGTTCTCCTAATGAATGAAAGATTATTGTGTAACTCGTCTCTATTATCTCTTTTGGATTTGTACTCCATGCTCATACTTAGGTGTACATTGTACATGTTCTAGTTTATCATGCTATTTTAAGTATCAAGATCATAACAATTCATATTAGGGTGGATGATCCTCAACTCTTCTCTTTCAAAAGAGACATATTACCACTTTCACCACAACTTTTATTTGGGACATGGGAATTATAGGGATTGGAAAGAGTAAAGAGAGAAGTATCTTTGGTAGAATTTAAGGATATGAACCCCTATAACTTTGATGTTATAGGTTGTGTAAGTTAGGGATTTGATCTAGCCCTAAAACTAGGCTTAAATATATGGATCCAGTAAAACAAACATATCTGAAGATTCTAAGGTAAAATTTGAGTGCTACCTTTGAAATTGAGAATAATAAATATTGGGGTGCTTCAAATCCAAATTTCATAGGACAAGATGAAAAAGAGACTGCATGACAGTTTGTACAAGTTTTCTCACTAAGAAGGCCCCAAAATCAACAAGTTTTGTGAGAGTGACCATAAATTTTGATTGGAAAATCCAAATAGAGTGATATCTATGGAATTTTGGAGAATAAATATCCTTTTGTGTCAGGCCAAAATTTCAAATTCATTGGTGTAGCAAATTTAGAGTTACATTAGGCGCAGGGTTGTCCTACATAGTAGGCTCCAAACAAGGGCTTAAAAAAGTATGTTAACTTAGATCAACACAAATTTTGATTGAAAGGTCTAATTTAGGTAATTCAAAAGTTGTCAGTAAGAGGAAAAATATAAGAAAATATTGGGAAAACCCTTTTTTTATCATTTGGGATAAATATTGAAGTTTTGGGGAGTTTATAGTTTAGGGTTTTTACTAAACCTCAATTATTCAAGTAATAATTTGCAGTCTCGCATTCAATCAGCCCGCTACAGATAATTGCTTCTACTTGCCCGGGAGGGAAGAGAGTAAGGAACCAATGGCCCCACAAAAGGAACATACAACTTCACTTACTCGGGGAACCTCAGACCCCTCTAAAATGGAAATTCCTATGTTTAGGGGATATGAAGATGAAATTTATCCCATGGAATGGTTGAGGATTGAAAATGACGATGAAAATGATGGTGATTAACATCCACTGAGACCAAATTTGGTCTATCATACCTTAAGTAGGTAAGAGATTACTTGGAATTCTTTGGAATTTTATTTATGTGCTTGAAAAACATTAAGATAAGTGTTCCAAGATCACCATAGTTTTGTTTTAATGGTGAAAAAATTAATGATATATTTTCCATAGGTTTTTATTTTCATGAGGAAGCTAATGTATAGTGGAATAGTCTTGATTCTAACATCATATTACATTATACATGGGAAGAATTTGAAAACAAATTCGCAAATAGAAGAATGAAGGACAAAAAAATGGAGAAGATGCTTACAACTCTATACAAATAGAATAAATATAAAGAAAAACTTTCCAAATTGCATAAGGATACTGAAGAACTGGAAGAAGAACTTCCAAAGAAGGGTAATGAGTTCACCAAGATGCAATCCCTTAATTAAATTACATTGCACAAGGGAAGGATTTGAAAATATCTTCTCAAATAGATGAATGAAGGACAAAAAAATGGAGGAGATGCTTATAACTCAAGACAAATTGAATAAATATAAAGAAAAACTTCCCAAATGACATAAGGATGTTGAAGACCTAGAAGAAGAACTTGCAAAAAAGGGTAATGAGTTCACAAATATGCAATCCCTTAATCAAACATTGATTAAGGAGGGTCAGAAACTAAATGAAGAAAATAATAGCAAATGAAATAAGGAAAAGGCTAATTCAAGGGAAGAACTAAAAAAGAAAGATGAAGAAATCAAAAGGTTGAGCAAAAATAATCAAAGACCTTCTTCCCAATGTTAAGAATGTGAAAATATGTCTACAAGAGTCAGAATCAAAGAATAAGGAGGAAGATACTACCATAACAGTTGAAGAGAGTTCTATCATAAGAGTTGAAGAGGAAATAGGTAAGAAGTTTAAGAAGCCTTAAATGTTGTTGGAACCCTAAGGTTTTGGAAAGAACACAAATGTGCCACAAGTTCTACACTGTGTGCACTCCACAAGTTTTGCATTGCACGATGTCAAGATTCAATTACTGTGCCAACCAGTTTCCTACTACGCATGCCAACCAATTTTATAGTGGGCGCAAGGACTTGTAAAGTTTGCATGCATGCCAAATCCTCAAAGATATTCTATAATGATTGTAACCATTTTTGTAACAAACCGTCTGGTCATGGTCAAGGTTATGAGTGAGCTGGAAATTTCCTTATGACTATCATGCTTCGGTAGATATAAAAGGAATGCATGTGAATATGTAAGGTTTGGTTTTTTGGTTAATAAAGGATTCATTCTTAGAGATTGATTGTATTCGTAGAGTTGTGAGGATAACATGAGAGAGAAAGTAGATTGAGATCTGATTTCTATGTCTCTGATTCAATATGAATGAATCTCAGAGTAGGCTATTGCCCTCCATGTATATGAATGTTTATTTGTGATTAATGAATGAAGGTCAGAGGCCCATTTGATCTTATATCATGAGTTATGTTTTGATTGAATGCTTGTTAGATATGTTAGACTAGGCACGACTGGTACAATGTTGTCACGAATGAGTAGAACGATGCTATGAATGAATATGATATAATGAGTAGCTTGTAGACAAATGTGTCATGTTTGTAATAGTCCAACATGTTCTACACAATAATTTTGGTCTCTATGATTCTCAAGTGCATCTCAGGTGAGACCTCATTCAACCTATGAATATTGAATATGTCGATGCAAATGGGGTATTTTTTTGGTGAAGCCTTTCAAACCATGGGTCTAAAACCTCTAGCCAACAATTGGTTCCATTGTTGAGACCTAATGGTTTTGTGTTTCATGTTGACAAAAGGACATGATGTGGAAAACCTTCTAGAAAGGATATAAAAGAATGGATCTTTGAGAAGGAGAACGAGTTTGTGCAACGAGGGACCAAGAATCTGCAGATCCATCTTGAATGATGGAAACAAAGGTACACATATTCATATCTCAAAGAAATTTTCTTTACTGAGTTTCCTTGTTTATTACATGAATGGATAAAGAGACAAGCATATATTAACTATGTATGGAGAGCTAAAGAACCATTGGTTTGGGACCAAGAAGCGATAAATAGGTTGAAGCCAAGGGATTATGTGATTAGGATGATAGGGGAGGCCAAGGAAGTGGACGCTCCCTTTCATGCAACACAATAGTTAGAGAAGGATTCACACAAGGTTGTTTCTAGCAACATGGGTGAAAAGAAACAAGGATTATCAAGCATAGAAAGTACGACGAAGTTCATCATTGGAAGGATGGGTTGAAGGCAAGCTCAAGAGACACTGCAAGATAGTTGATGATGTTTGGAAAACATCGGGAAGACATTCTCTTAGATTAATAATCAATAATATAATTATTGATTATTAAATAATATATATAATAAGTAAACGATAATAATACATAGTTATTGATTATCCAAGGGACACATCCTTTCATGGATGGTCACCATATGTTCTCTATATATGGAATACTCATCATTGTAATAATATATCTATCATACATATCATCTCATATGAAAAATAAACATGGTGTCATAGGAGGTGTGGGCTTGAATCCCTCACGGGAGGGCCCATGAAAATGAGAGATAGATTGTGTTTTGTGAAGAGATTTTAAGAATGTAGTATGTATTGTTATGATCTTGTTGGAATGGACAGTGCATCCAACTTGGACTTGAATCTACAAAGGCTTTAGCAAGAATGAAAATCTGAAATGCAACATCTTTAAATACAACCAAGAAAAACTATTGTGCTGTAGTAAAAAGTAGTAAGAAACATGGGATCCATGCCCCAAGTACATGGAATATTGAGCACCACATATTGATCAACAAACAATAATGGAAACGTGCAGAGGGTTAAATCTTGTTGAACTACTCTCCATTAACTTTTCCCGAATTCCAGGGGTGATTGCTCTGTGTTGGCACCACAAAAATAAGTCATGCGAGAAGATTTCTATTCAATGGCAAAAATTCAATACAATCCGGTGATTGGATTTGAAAATTAATTTATAGCATGGTTGAAATTCTGGAGGTGATCGCTCTGTGTCTGCACAACAGGAATAAGCCACGCAACAACAATATTTCTATTCAATGCCGAAATCTTCAATACAATGCAGTGACTGCATTTGGAAATTATTTTGTAGTGAGAGGCTGAAAACATCAATACAACCTGGTTATTGACTTTATAAAGTGATGATTGAATTTGTAAATCATTTTTCCAGCGATAGGCGTGAAATTCATGGAAAACACAATATATATTTTATAACACAATTTATACTATACCATTTAAGTACAATATAATTTGGTAATTATATTGAAAGGCATCTACAGTCGGAAACAGACGTAGCTATTGGAGTTATGAGTATTTTATTTTTGGTCTTTAAATATTTGATCTCACATATTGGGCATTTTCATTTGTCAAAGGAAATTGTTACCATTTTATCCATGATTTTGATGGACATTGTCTGCATGTGTACTTATTGAAAGCACATTTATAATGTTGGAAATATACTATTGCATATGCATGCCAGTAGTGGTAATGGCAAGAATCCTCTTTGTGTTGGTTATTTTAATACAAAAGAACTATTTGAATAAATACACTGTGAATCTCGACGTTGTGTTGTTTATGTGAAAACGATGTGATGGTGAGTGAGGTTGATTCACATGTGATTAATGCACAAATCTAGACAATGAGCAATGTGGAAATGCATTTTGACTATTCTAAGTAGAATTTTGGTTAAAACATACAAGCCAATAAATGGATATCATATAGAGAGGGAGGCGAGGGAGAAGAGATTGAGTTACCTCCAGAAAAGGAGGAAGAACTACCTTCAGTGTTAGAGGGAGAAGAGACAAAGGAGGATTCACCTCCAACTCTAGAGGGAGTAGTTGTTGAACCACTCTCAGTTCCAAGACTGACATTCTTCTATGGCACATGTAGTGACCTGATTAGAAGAATGGTCCCTATAGCCCATGGTGTGGCATTCTCCTTGGAGGGTCCTATGTGGACTAGTAGGAGGGAATGTAGAATTCATCATGATGTCCCTCATAAGGTCAGATGAAGGAACCAAGACATTGGTTTCACGAGGGAAACTCAATATGTCCTAGAGAAGACATTGGTTCCATGAGGGAACCTCAATATGTCTTAGACATGTGTTCCATGAGGGAACCACGAGGGAACTCGATATGTCCTAGAGAACACATTGGTTCCATGAGGGAACCTCGATATGTCTTAGATATGTGTTCCATGAGGGAACCATGAGGGAACTCGAGGTGATTAAGGTTCTTTCCACGTGTCAGTTAGCATCAGGATGATATTCACTCACAGGGTTGTACCTGTACTGACCCTGGTGTAGTCTTTTTCCTAGTCATGGATATTTAACAAGGAATGATAAAGACTCAAGATGCTAGATGTTATCACATGCAGACCCATAGTGAGCTTGATCTCAGAGAGAGTCAATTGTCTTAGATGGAGAGCTGCAGAAGGATTTTCTCCTCAGTTTAGTTAGGAGAGAGACATCTACCAAGACTAACAGACAAGTGTCATGAGTCCAGGGTGAAGTTTGTATATTTTAGAGACAAGCTTGGCATGATGCAGAATGTATCCCTCGTTGAGAGGGAGTGTTGATGTTTGGACAACATCAAGAAGACATTCTCTTAGATTAATAATCAATACTATAATTATTGATTATTAAACAATATATATACATATAAGTAAATGATAAAAATAAATAGTTATTGATTATCCAAGGGATGGATGCTTTAATGGATGGTAACCATATGTTCTCTATATATGGAACACTCATCATTGTAATAATATATCTATCATACATATAATCTCATATGAAAAATCAACAATAGCAAGGTTGTAGGAACCATTGCCACTCTTGTGGAGAAAAGTGAACCATGCATTCAACTAGAAGCATCAAAAGATAAGGAGTGTTGCAGAAGACAATCCATATCCTCACTTGGGGCATTCATACCAAGGGAAAGAGATGACCAAGGTGCAAAGATGACTAGCAATTTTAACTTCAAAGAAGAAGAAGAAGAAGTGGGCAGGGAGGACTGAGATCCAAAAACAATTGTTATTTTTTGCAGGAAGGCCGTGGGGATTTATGAATTTCATTTAATAGTGGAATGACTTGAGAAGTTAGGTTGATTCGAATGAAGTCAGAATGACCTTGAGGTGTCTGTGAAACGAGCATAAGTCAGACACCACGTTTTCCCGTAGCCTCAAAGGTGGCTACTGGGCTTACGTTGTGTATTGAACCAAGAAGAGCACGAGCACATTGCCATGAAGAGGTAATGCGGCCCTGAGTGCCACAAAAGTAGCACAAAATGATGAGGAGATCACTAGTTGGAAACAGATGTGAAGACATAAACACAACCATAAATGATTGGTTTGGAGGTGACAAAACACATTCTCATGGATTGGGCATGACAGTTGGACTACCTACCCAACTAGTTCAAGGCATGGGGGATATCAATGTGCGGAGGCATGGATAGGTTGATCATAGTATGTATGCGTAGTATGCCATGGAGGATCCAATTCCTAGATGAGGGTCACTTCGTGAAAATGAATGCCATTGATGATCACAATTGATGAAGCATGTTGGGATTGTCAGGAAGACAATGACTTTGAGTGGGGGAGGGTGTAACGCCTCAAGAGTTCTTTCGAGCACGTGCTCTCTCCTTCCATGAGCCAAGATGATGAGTTGCGAGAGTTAGAGGGTGCCTAGACTCTTTATAGACAAATTTGGGATCTTTGGACGCTGTCATGCCAAAGACAACTTTGCTAAGACTTGACTTATGGTGGAGGGTGACTTAACCGAAGTGGCGAGTTGAGTGGGTGACCCATGGTGGCCATGGGAACCCTCATTGACAGACGAAAAGTTTGATGACGGACGCTCCGACAACATGAGTTCCCAATTGACCGAAATTTAGAACGAAGGTTTGTGGCAACTCCATGCCTTGGGTGCGCACCAAGGGGAGTCGACCAAATGAACGGACGTGAAGTAAACTTGGGCACCCAAAACCGAAAATGAGGAATTCAACGAAGAAAGGAAAGGCACGCTTGGGTGAGTCAATAGAAAGGTTGCATCTCATCATGGTGAAAGGGCGCATCCGTTGGGCATGCGCCTATATAAGCCAAGTGAGAGAGTCAATTGGAGGGATCGATCAATCAAGAAATCAACCAAGGATTCATCTAAGGGAATATGAGGCAAGTTTGAATTGAGCTAAGGGGGAAGGCGAACTTGGCAGAATTGCAGGCAGCTTGGCTATGAAGGACGAAGGAGAGACAATCGTTTGTTCTTGTATCTGAGGTGACAAATGAAGGGTACACAAGGAGGCAACTCACCGAAAGGGAGTTGTATGGTTTTCATTCAAGTTTTTTTGTAACATAGCGAAATCTCTTCTTGTATAAACTTTCTTCTGTGGCACAAGTGTTCGGCTCGACACATCATTGTTCTGTTAATAAATAATATTTTGGGTGTTAGGCTAGTTTGGCCGTCCACATATATGTTTCGGTTGTTTTGTATGAATGATTTTTCTTTATTGTTGAAATAATTCTAAAACGCTAGTGCTGCATGATAATTAGGAGTGTTGGGTGTTTCCGCCACCCAATCGCAAGCTTGCCAGGCCCATGGCAACTAGGGTATAAAGAGTAGTTGGATTCTAAAACTCTAGTTAAAACCTAAAAGTGACACCTTTCACTATAAAGAAACAACTCAACTTTAATTCAAAATAATGAACCCTCGTAAGATGCAAAATAACTAGCAAATGCATGATAGAATAAAGGAAAGAATGGAAATTCAAGTTAACGTAAGTGGTAAGAGAAACTTTGGTTGATAGCATCATGTGAAGATTTGTATAAAATGATAACATTATGCGGCCTCAATAAAAATTCAAGATCAAAATAAACGTAGGGTTTATTGGGAACAAGAATCAATTTGAACTTTAACATAAGGAATGTTTTATGAATATGTGCCTAAATGTGGAGAAGCTATTGTATACCTTAAAATTTTGAATCTTCATGCTTATTTTACATATGTTTGAAGGTATTATTTTGAATATGTTTTTTAAACTTTATGATATTTGTATATAATTTTTTTGCCTTTAACATGGATTTTTGGTAGCCTTACTTTGACTGGGGTGGATTAAAACAAGTCAAACCATGACTCTACATAACTACATATGTAAGATACATTTTCTATTTATGTTTATTTAAAAGTTGAATAAAACATATAATCTTAAGAATATGAGCTTCTTTGAGTGGGCCCACTATAACTTGATCACGGAAATATGGATTATTGTCCTTAAATGAATAGTGGAATTTAAACAATGCTATGAAAATAACAATTAGTGTAGAAAGTACAAATTTATGAAGATTAATAAATAGGTATATGATATGGAAATATCAAGATGCGATGATTTAGAGAAGAGACTCTAGGGTGGAATGATGGAAGGGAAAAGAGGTTAAATGAAAAGGGAAATGTTGAATGTGATATCGGGTTACCCTATAATGATAATACCAAAGTGGTGATGGGGTAGAAGAACTCATGACGATGAGTTCCCTATAGGTGTTTTTTTCTATGTACCTTAGAGTATAAGATGAGGTGCCAGGTATGTGGGGAATACCCTTGAGAAAGGCTTGCTGTAATTAGTTGCATTAACTAATGGTGGAAGAAAGATGGCGATTCACTATAACGAGTATACTTGGATGTGAAACCCTTGAATTGACACATTGGAAAATTGTCATAAGAAAATGATTGTAAATAAGGAAGGAAGGAATCCTTAATAAATTGATGTTAATGGGTGGTTTGATCCAAGGATTACAAGTAGAAATGGGCTATGCTTAATTATGACTAGTACATTGTTGAACTAGGTCTTATATTGATGATGGTCCACAAATAAAGGGGGTTAACAATGTTAAAATTGTTGGGTTTAAATGAGATATTGTATCTAGTTTGATGAAATCTGGGTGCTAAGGTCTCTCAAAACTAATAATACATGTATGTCACAACAACATAATGTGAATTTGTGGTAGTGGTCCTTGAACAAGGTTGAGAATGGTGACAATATTTCAATGATGTGATGGAACTTGACATGATGGGATAACACAAAGTAGCAAATGACCATGTCACCTGATTTGACACCAAGGGATGAGGGAAAAAGGGGTTCACCTTTAGATGAGATGAAATGGGGAATTTACTATTAAGTGAAGGGAAAGTGTGGTATGATGAAATCCAGATGGCTTAGGCCAATTGGTTCTAATGGAGTATTCAAATCTAGTATGCCTAAGTCCTACTACGTTACTAGATGATATTATGGCTAGCCATTGAGCCACCCTCCATCCATATATTTCAAGGAAGAGAGGGGGATCCAATGAGGTTTTCCATGAAAAAAAGTGTATGAAAGGTCAAGTTCAAAATTTTAAACTTTAGTAAACTAAAAAATGGCCATGATTGAAAATTGAACTTTAACACGTAAATGTGAATGTTGAATCTTTGGTAGACATAATTATCAATTATTGAAAAGAGTAATTTATTAAAAAAGAGATTATTGAAGGAAGGTGTACCCAAGGGACTTATTGACCCTTCAAATTATTTATGTTGTGCATGAAAGGGAGGGTGTTGGTTGAAGGCACATAACCTTGACATCTTGAAATAAATCCTTGATATTGGAAAAGGAAAGAATTCACGATTGGTTTTGAGTACCAGATCCCTAGTTGATCGAAAAATCCTTAGATGTCAATTAGTTCTTGTGTAGACACTAACATCCGACCATATTTGGGAAATTAAGATTGTTAATAATATTTGCAAATTATCATGTGAAAACACTTATTTATCCAAAACTTCATTAACTGATAAATATGACTTGCAAAAATAAGAGTGCCAAAATAGAGAGAAATAAAGACAACAAATAAAAAGGCTCATTACACATTTTGATAACTAATTTCACCCATCGTGGGCTACGTCTTTGAGTCCACTTCCAAACAGTGATACCGCTCCATTAATGCTCAAATGCTTGATACAATGATGAATTACAATGAAAAATTTGAAGACACACTTCATTTCTACTGCTCAATCCCAGAAATAAAGGTTACCACTAAATTCCTCATGAAATTCTGAGAAAAATGAGTATAAAATTGACTATGTTCTTAACAAGTACTTAAAGACCCCCTTTGGTGCATAACGAGACTATGGGTCTCATACATGAAAAATGGTAATAAGAATTTAATACATATAAATTTTCCACATAACCAACATCACCATTAGATTCATCTTGAAAAACTGAGAAAAATGAGTATAAACACTCTATACTTCTCATGGCAAGGAAAACGATGCAACATAACTCACTATGAGTTCTTGGCATGCAAAACGAGACAAATGTAAAAATTCTGGTAAAAAATACCACCTCGCGATTTGTGCCATACCTCTTCATGCATTTCCATGCCCCGTACTCTACCATACCATACACACCGTACCTCTCCTTGATCTGGGCACCAATTTATATAGGACGCAGACCCCCAACCACAAGCCGGGAGTTTCGGATGGTTTGTTTTTAAAACATAAATATATATTTTTTGGGTTGGTTCAACCAACCGATAATTGTGGCACAATGGTAGGAAGATTATGTTAAGAAATTGGGAATATTAGCGAGTGGGTCAGGGGTTCAAACCCCACCGAGCCAAATAAAATTTGATCCACAGGCCTTCATGGTCTTCTTGTAGGTGCCACATCGCACCACCTGATTGGTCCATGTGGTAGCCTATGATTGGGCATTATTTCCAATTGTATCCCTGCCACATGACATCACTGGATTAGGCCATGTGATCTACAGCCCTGCCATGTCACTGCTAACTATACCTGCCACATGTCTGCCACATCTTCATATAACCCGCCACATCATCTGTACGGATGAAACATGGCATTTTTTTATTGGTCCAACTAGATGCATGAAAGTTCCATTTCTAGGTGACACGTGGCAGCCCCCGGTGCTTCCATGTTAACATGTTGACGTCACCTGTCCATGTGTCACTCTCAGAGCTTGTCATTTGTTGTACAGATGTTGACGTCATCCTATCATGTTGACTGTATAGAAGGACACATGTCGTCCTTTGATTTTTCCATCTCAACTGTACGGATACCATGTGTCATCCTGTGGTGTGAAACATCAACACACTAACATTACGCTGACATCATTTGTACGGACTTCCATGTCATTATTTTTCCATGTTTTTGCCATAACTTTGAAAGGCCATAAATTTCTCATATGACGTCCGTTTGAGGTGATTCAAGCGTCGTTGGAAAGCTCTCATCAAGATCCACACAATGAATTCATTTTGAAGAGAATTTGAGAAGAATTTTTTTTGTGCATATTGGATCCTCCATGATTACCAATGGAGGTTTATCTAACCAAATCGCTAGTGTAGGTACTAATTCATGGTACATACAACATGTTCTTAGATTATTATTGGTATTCTCAGTGCATTTTTGGTGCATGTGTATGATTTATGCATGGTTCGTCTTAGTTGGGTTGATTGGTAAACTTGCCTAAGGATCAAGAGGGACTATATAGGGAGAAGGAAGCACTAGATCATGTGGGAGGTGCAATTTCCATATTTCCCTAGACATCTAATTTATTATTGAGCATGGATAGCTTTTCAGCTTAACTAGATTCATTTGGCTCCGAGGAGGGAGGAATTGTACCATCCCTTTTCACTTACTTGATTATTTCTTGCATGAATATGCATAATTTGGGCTTATTAAAACTTTGGATACACTACTTATGTTTAGAATATTATGATTATTATTTTTAAATACATCTTATATTTACAAACAATAATTAAGTTAAAATTGGAAGGATATGTACAATGGGAATCATACCCTCTTCCATAATACTATTAAAACTAAGATAAAATCATAGCAAGCTATGAAATCTAGAGATTCATAATCTTTGATCAATAGAGTGCCCTTGGCTAAGAGCTGATGAAATACCCCATCCCACACATAGAACAAAAAGTAGACAATGAACTAACCTCATGTTCCAAAACATATTTACACCTAATCTTCCATATAATGAATAATGTCAAAATATAAAAGAAATTTCATATCCCAATGAAGGTGCTATAGTGGGAAACCCCCCTATGGACTACACTAGGGTTCAACATGTAGGCATATCTAACTGTCTAAAAGTCTCCTACTTTTTAGACTACCCCAAATATACCCCACATTCATGCATGAAATACAAGGTGAAAAGATCCGGTAACTTTACCTTTTACTCCGTGTCCGATGTCGATCCTTTCGCGTTCGATTGCTCCGCTGACTATAAGCCTCCTCCCAAGGCTGACCTGGATTCACAAATAGATAAACAAGGAACTACAAACATGCATCTTATATATAAATCATGGGTTAGATGTTAGAATAAAGCATAAATCAAACACAAAGATTTGAGACATCATATTTCGGGACAAAAAAAGTATTCCTTTTATTGATATCACAATGTTTACTTACAATGAGATCGACGACTGCTCCTCGAACCTGGTCCAGGTTCCTCTTCACCAACCTCCAACTGCACTTCCTCGTATCTTTCTCCTCTCAACCTCTCTCTAGGGAATGAAATAGGCTTATGATGGAGGAAAAAGGCAAGAATGGCAAATTCTGGTGCAAATCTGACAAGGTGGCTGCAAATTCTTGGGGCAAGGAGGGGATGTGAAACAGGCAGAGTTTCATTGTTCTTATGCTCGACTCTAGAATGATACCCCAACACCTCCTTTTATATGAAAAAAGGATGGTTATTTGGTTGTGTGACGAGCTATAGACAGTGGGACAGTTGGTGAACTACCCAATATCCCGTAATCTCAATGAATTCCTTGCAACTTTTTAATTTTTGCAACTTTTATGAGTATACGCGGGTTGTAATGGTGCAGCTAGCATACGTACGCGAGCTTTAGTGGTGCAGCAAGCATTTTCACACAGGCAGTAGTGGTGCATCAAGCATGTGTACGCGGGCAGTAGTGGCGCAGGACGCGTACATCTTCAAAAATAGTGCTTTTAAGAAGAGTTGATCAATGATGGCTTGGAAAAAATAGAAAGTAAGAGGTCCTGATGCCAGGTATGCATGCATGGTCCAATTTAGGGTTATAAAATAAGGTAGTACAAACTAGAGAACATCAATCACCAAATAATGAAAAATGTCAATGAACCTTTCCCTTAAGTAGAATTGAATATCTCCAACAATGTTTGGAAAAATAACAGTCCCAAAACATGTGCTTTGTGGTCTACAAGCAATGATAGAACTAATAGAGGCCATGACAGAACAAACAGTGACTGTAATGTCCCCATTTTTTTATGTTTCTATGTTATAGAGTGGGACACATGCCAGAGTAGCCAGATGAGGGTGATGACGAATTCAAGAGGTATTGAGGGGTTTTGTTGGGGCCGACTTGCATTATTAGTCACATTTCATCATCAGGATCCATTTCACATAGCTTGTCTTTGGTTTCATTGCATTCCGTCGATTTCCGTAATTTTGAGTTATTATGGAGCATATTTTAATTAAATTCACTAAGGAGGTCATTTTGGGAATAATACTTGAAGAAACATCTTAGTGTAATAACTCATCAGAATCAAGTGGAAGAGCACTACAGGATAAGATGATGAGAAATGACTTTCAGTGGTCAGAGAAGCCATAAGGACAAATAAATCACTTTTTAGAGGAAAAAATGTTAATTAATTAATAAAGTGATTTTATGAAGGAATATTAAAAATAAAGTAAAAGTCACTTGGAGAGAAAAGATGAAAAAGAGTATAAAAGAGAGATAGGGGCTTATGTTCTCTCATTATGTTGTTTGATATTTTGATGTCTAGCTTCTTAGCTAGAGCGCCCATGGTACTTGGGGTTTTTCAGGGTTTTGACTGAATAAACCCTAGAGATCAATAAGGGAGTGAAATATTCTCTTTTTCTTGATCCAAGCTTGGCCAAGGAGGTGAAAGATTCATCCCTCATCATTCTACTTCAGTTTCTATTCAGTTCAGAGGAAATTTGAGGAAGCGAGGCACAATTTTAGTGGTTTCTGGCACATTGGGCGCATCATTGGAGGAAGGAGGGTTCAATTTGCTTAGAGGTGGCTATATCTTCAGTAGAGATCCTTACAGGGGTGATTTCTACCATCCTAGCACCTTTTTTCATCAGTGTGTGAGGGCATTCTTCATCATATTTATTTTATCTTCTAGAGGGGCGTACTTCTTTTCAGGAGGGCAAACTGTTCTTAGTGGATCTAGTGACTTGGAGTGGGAGATCACTTGCAACAGCTAGGAGATCCATCATAGGTGTTTTCTATCCTTATATATACATTTTGAAAGTTGTGATCCAGGTAGATGTCGGTGGCCACCCAACTTTTCCAACTCGCTCAAAACAGTTTTCTGGCAATTTTGGCAATTTACTAGTTTTAGCAGTTTTTAACTTTTAGGGCCATTTTGAGGGCCTAAATGAATATTTTTTGGGATTGAGCTTCTCAATGATATCCAAAGGATCTGGTTGAGCCCCCAAAATGAATCTCCTCGACGATACCTTTCCAACTAGCTATCGTGCACCTAAAACAAAGATCATATGCAAAAGTTACAACCCCGGGAAGTTGATGTACTAACTTACCCAAACGAGGCCCACATGACTTTTGGCGCTTCATATCCTAGGGTTAAGTTTTTGGATGTATAGGGTTTTTGACATTCTGTTTATTGTAAAAAGGCCTTCAGAACCTCATCTCAGCAGAGGTCGTCAAGCGTCTAGCCCTGCCAACAATGCCGCAC
The DNA here is from genome assembly GCA_009831015.1 of Picea engelmannii. Taxonomy (NCBI): domain Eukaryota; kingdom Viridiplantae; phylum Streptophyta; class Pinopsida; order Pinales; family Pinaceae; genus Picea; species Picea engelmannii. The sequence goes on along the minus strand of ML814296.1, from coordinate 70,526 downwards.
CCACAACCCTACACCATTGGATAGTTCCACCAAGGAAGCAATCTCTGCGTCAGCCAACAATGTCGACTGTCGTACGTCATCAAGCCCTTGAAAGACGAGGTATTGTGTGATGTTTCTCCTCTCAAAGTTTGTAATTCTCTTTTGGCCCAACCTTATTTATGGAAACTTCATGATGTATATGAGTCTAGGCCTTGTAGTGTTATTATTACTTTGAACAGGAAATTGTATAGGATACTCGAGGAAGTCCCTCCTAGTGCTATTTCCTTGATCTCTGCCAAGAAATGTAGGAAGGTCATCTCTCAGACCGTTAAATTTTGTCTTCTTCTTGATTCGCTCTCAGAGTGAGCGAAATATCGCAGCCACATCCAGGGCCTCCGCAGCCGATCTCTCCACAAAACATAAGAAACTAGATAAGGTCGTGGAACAATACTTAGATATCTTATACTCTCCTACTGGGAGTACCTCTGCACTTCCAGGTCAAGCATGCCATCGATCTAACCCCAGACACACCGCTACCCAATGGGCTAGTCTACTGCCACTCTCTGTTAGAAAATGAGGAGATCAAGAGGCAGATCCAAGAACTGCTCCACAAGGGGCACATACATCCTAGATCATTGCCTTGTGGGAGCCCAATCATGCTGGTGTAGAAGAAATATGGGACCTGATGACTCTGCATTGATTACCGGGCCTTGAATAAAATCATAGTCTGAAACCATTACCCAATTCCTTGAATCGAAGACCTCCTTGATCAGCTCACGGGGGCCAAATACTTCAGTAAGATTGATTTGAAGTTTGGCTACCACCAGGTCCCAATAAAACAAACAAATGTATGGAAGACTACCTTTAATTCAAAAGAAGGTATTTTTGAATGGATGGTCATGCCCTTTGGTTTAACAAATTCTCCAACAAATTTTATGAGGATGATGGACGATATCCTACGACCTTTCACTAATACTTTTGTAGTGGTGTATCTGGATGAAATCCTCATCTACAACAAGGCTTGGGCGGAACACTTGCAGCATATTCAACAAGTTTTGCACACCCTGCGACAACACAAACTATATGAAAACTTGGAAAAGTGATCCTTCGACATGGACATGGTCCATTACTTAGGCTGCATCGTTGATCGACATGGTGTGCATGTGGATCTAGCCAAGATCTAGGTCATCTGTGACTGGCCATCCCCAGCCACACTCACTGAACTTCAGAGCTTCTTGGGCCTTGCCAATTTTTATCGTAGGTTCGTGTTGGGATTCTCTCATATTGCATGGGCCCTCAGCTAAGTAACTAGAGGTGGCGGTAAGGCAAAATTTGTGTGGGTCATGTACCAATAACAAGCCTTCGATGAAATGAAGAAGCGTTTGTGCTCATCCCCAGTAATTTCATTACTGGACCTGCAACATCCCTTTGAGATTGAGACAAATTCTTCGGACTATTGTGTGGGCGTCATTCTCACTCAACACGGCCACCCTGTGGCATATCATAGTGAGACATTATCAGATGTGAAATCCTACCACCAGTAAGTTTTCATATAGTACCCTAATTACGAAAAAGAAATGTACTCCATTGTGCAATCCTACCACCAGTGGAGACATTACATTCTTGGGAAGGAGACAATCATCCACACTGATCGCAAGCCACTACAGTTCATGCAAACCTAAGGAAAATTACAAAATGACCACCATCATAAGTGGTTGACATACTTACAACAATTCCACCTCAACATCAAGTATAAAACATGAAATACCAACCGAGTTGTTGATTTCCTTATCTGACCTCTAGTCGCGACACTCACCACGGTGCTAGACTCTTGCAACCACAAGACCTCCGAATGGCCCCACCTCTACGAGACAGAACCTGAATTCTCCACCACCTACCAAATGTTGGGTGCCAACTCAATGGTCGCTAATTTCCATATTCAAGATAGGTTGTTGTGCCGTCTGGGCCATCTTTTCATTCCATCAAGCGAGTGCACGAAGCTAATTTGGGAAGCTCGCTACAGTCAGGTGGCAGGACACTTTGGCGTCGAAAAGACAGTGTCAATGCTACAAAAACATTTCTACTGGCCGAAACTTCGACAGGATGTAGGCAAGTATATCAGGTCATGCACCGCCTGCGCTATTGTCAAACCAACCACTAAGAAACAGGGCCTGCACACCCCACTGCCTACTCCTGACATGTCATGGGAATCCATCTCAATGGACTACATGTCAGGCCTACCATCCACCAAGAGGGGAAATGAATGTGTTTTTGTAGTTGTTGATCGCTTTTCCAAGATGGAAATTCTAGCCGCCTGCAAGAAGAACATCACAACATAAGCCACTGCCAAGATCTTCTTTGAATGAGTATGGGTACATTTTTTGATCCCACAAACCATTATCTTAGACCATGACAGTCGGTTCCTCAGCACATTCTGGTCGAGCCTCTAGTCACTAATGGATACCAAGCTCACCAAATCCACTTCCTTCCACCCCCAGATAGATGGCCAAACTGAGGTCATCAACCAGATGATTGTACATATCATGCGCATGTACAATTCAAAACAGCCCTGCACATGGGATGAGAGTCTTCCCTATGTCCAACATAACTACAACCGAACCCTTCATAGCTCAACTGGTCACAACCCCATTTAGGTGGGGTTGGGATTCCAACCATTGGGCCCCATGGATTTTGCACTACCCCCAGTGACCACCTCAGCCGACTTGTCCCCTACTCCACTAGAAGCTAACAAATCCACCTAGTTCATTGAGCGGATCCAACACATCTGCCAATAGGTTTAGGATATTCTACAGAAGTATAATTCCAAGTACAAGCAACACCATGATCAACATCGGGTGCCACATAAGTTTCAGGTGGGAGACAAAGTTTGGTTGCACTTGCAGAAAGAAATCCTTATAGGGCCCCATCAGAAGCTTCGCCCACTCCGTTATGGGACATACACCATCACCAAGGCTGTGGGTAAAAATACTTTTGAGCTCAACATTCCCCCTTTGCTTGGACTTCACCCAGTCTTCAATGTAGCTCTCCTTTGGCTATATTTCCCACCATTATTGGACACCTCAAAGATAACAACACAGTTGACACCAAAAGAGCTCAACCTTGACTGGATGCAACAAGAATCCATTGATCATATTGTGGACACACAGATCAAGGGAAGTCGACAACAAAGGATCCAACTTTATCGAGTCGTCAAAGCAGGGTAGCTCCTGCACCAAGGCAAGTGGCTCACCCAGGGCCAAATTCAGCATAAATTTCCTCATCTGATGGGGGAACTCAACGCAATGGAGAACAATTCTTCCTAAGGAGGGATTATTGATCCAGTTGTATATCGGTGGCCACCCACCTTTTCCAACTCCCTCAAAACAATTTTCTGGCAATTTTGGCAATTTACTATTTTTAGCATTTTTTAACTTTCGGGCCCATTTTGAGGGCCTAAATGAAGGTTTTTTGGGATCGAGCTTCTCAATCATATCCCAAGTCTCTAATTCAGCCCCCAAAATTAATCTCCTTGACGATACCTTTCCAATGAGCTATCGTGCGCCTAAAACGAAGATCGTATGCAAAAGTTACGACCCCGAGAAGTTGATGTACTAACTTACCCAAATGGGGCCCACATGACTTTTGGCGCTGCATCTCCTAGGGTTAGGTTTTTGGATGTCTAGGGTTTTTGACATTCTTGTTTATTGAAAAAAGGCCTTCAAAGCCTCATTTTAATCATCTTCTTGCGAATGAGCGCAACCATCACATCTCTTCTCATAGATAAGCTGCCACCATTCCAACAAACTTGTTTTCCACTGCATTTTACAGTTTCAACTTATTTCCTTATTGAATAGAAAACCAATTTTACTGTATCTCTGTTTTTCTATGTTAATAATATTTTAATAATCTGTATTCATTTTTTTCTGCTCATAAAATATGGATCAAGTTGGTTTCGGTGATTTGGAGGCTCAAGAAGAGGAGGCCAAATTCTTAGTTGCTTCAACCAAGGAGGGTGCACTTTGCAAAGAAAAGACATCACCGACAACAAGGGGAAATGTTGGATATTAGATATATTTGGTATCCATCTTGGGGAGGATTTTGGAAGCCTATATATTCATATTTCTTTTTTACTTTGGAGGCATTATCATCCACACTCATTATTCTTCTATCTATGATCCAGATTTGCTCTTCTATTGTATGGAGGTTAGCTATTTATAATGATAAATAAAATCATATCTGAGGTATTTGTGGATATATAATGTGTTGTATCTTGTTGTGCATATATTGTTGTCATATATATATCATTTAATTTCTGTAAACACAACAAAACCCACCATCATAAACCCCAACGCAACTCAAGAAGACTAAATCAACAAATTGTTTGACAAAATACCACAACCAGAAAACATAAAAAGCTTAAATGTTCGAAGAAAAACCACTTAGGAACATTACAGTGGTATCAGAGAAAATATTCATCCCAACCTGAGGGGTCTTCCACAAGGAGAAATTATCTGATTGTAGAATGAGCAAGTAGCATATTGTTCAGTAGTCTAAGAGAATGGATAACCAAGAAAATCTTCGGGTAAAACTGGAGCAAGGCATATATGAGTCGCTTTCAGAATTACATAAGATTAGAGCTTGGTGTAAAAAAAATACATCACTACCAGTTAGTAGATTGAAGGAGGCACAATTAGCGTCTACAACCATTAAGAGAAGGGAAGTTTGCTACAGTTGCAAAGAGCCTTGGGAGCCGGATCACAGATGTAGGGTTAAAGGGAGAGTGCATTAAATTGAGGTGCACTATGATAGTGATGAGGAGGATGTGTGTGAGGATATGACCTTAGATTCCTCATCAGAGTAGTCCTGTGACTCTTGCACACCATATGGACAGTTGGGGATCTAGGATGATAGCGTTGGTGCTTTGATTTCCTGATCATACAATGTTGAGGACTCAAAATTTCACCATAGTAGTGATAGTTGTAAGCATCCATTCAGAGAATCACCTACGCATGAGGAGGATATAAGATTGGATGACCTACCTTTGGATGTTGGTATGAGGTCATCTATTCCTCCCATGGAGTTGAGCGTGACACAATCCTTACCTTCTCAGACACTTATGATAGACATGACACATGAGGATATCAGTAGCATTATGGATGTGGTAGAGGAGCCTTGTGTAACATTTGAGCACAAGGGACATATGGATCCGTAGGCTCAAGGGGAGAGGCATTACTTGGAGCTAGTTGAATATATACACACCTATCAGTATAGGGAGAGTTAGTCACCTCTTTTTGGGAGTGCATGGATAGATCAGGTTGGGGATACAAACATGTCAATGGGATACCTGCTTCCGAGAACAGTCTACAGTGACGAGGATACTTTCTTGGTTGGTTGGGATGACCATTCCACATGTCTGGACACATCTATATGGGATCCGAGCATCGATGATATTAGTAGGATGAGTGCACAGAAGGATACACATGTAAATACAAGACACATGGAGATTCATATGGAGGTAGCCGTAGGTGATGATGTACAGTGGAATACATGAGGGTTCAATAGCATAATGGACAATGGACAATACGATGCCTTATCTATTGAGGAGTGTGTTGATGGGGATTCCACTATTGACATTAGCAATGAGAGTCATGAGGTAGCACCTCAACAGGATTGTGATCATGAGTCACGACACTTGACAGGACACCTGAGAGTCAGTGAGGAGATGATCATGGCATCCATTAGACACATTTATGATATGCATGCATTGGTGATAGGATATTGTTGGAGGGCCTCGATGGAACATGATAGTTCATATGGGGAGCTTTCCCTTGATGACTTCCAGACACTAAGGGAGAGACTGATGGTGATGAGGACTAACTACCAACAACTACTTATGGATAGAGATGACCTCTTGGAGGTTGGAGAGACGTATCACAAGGTGTTGAGGGAGAAGGAGACTAAGGTGGAACGACTCACTCATGAGTTGGTAAGCACACGAGAGTTCTTAAAAGGCGCACAAACAACCATTCAAGAGTCAGGTTCCAGATTAGAGGAGTTCCTTGAGGAGACTAGTCAGGGATCCACTACACCTATCTCATCAGAGAAGTATATTTTTACTTCAGTTACATCGCCAGAGGATGTTAGTGGCTTGGTAGAGGAGTGTGAGGAGTACCTAGGATCACTTATTCTTATGGAGAGATGTGATCAGGGTACGTAGGAGGATGTCCATGTGTCATAGGGACCACCATTCATGAGGGGTTCTGAGACAACTAGTTATACACATACACCTGGGATTCCAGAGCTAGGGGCAGTTATGAGGACACTTCCATTTGGGTTCCAAGATTGTTTGAAATACATGTAGAGTTTTACCTAGTAGTACACCTACGATACAATATGATGCAGGAGGAGACAAGAGCTTGCATGAGTTCATAGGGACATGCAGAGGTGTATAGTGGGATCCTGGGGGATGCATTGGAGTGAAGGGAGGAGACATACTTAGTGGAGCATGGATATTTCTCTCCCTTGCAGCAGTACATGGATATGGGAGATCACCTTCTCAGTAGCAGTAGTTATATGAGTGATGATGGAGGGAGTGTGATTGACCATCAGTTTATGGAGTTACCTAATCTTGTACCCGATGGTTTGAGATTAGTGATGAGTACAAGAGATTATTGACCATGGAGGCCAGTGGATGAGTTCTTGGTCAAGCCTTTGGGATTGACCAATGCATATGACACTCACCATTCCTATGGGAAGTTGTAGTCATTTCTATCATCTTTCCCTGATACTTCCATTATATACAACAACATAGGGGGCAATATTCAATTACATGGGACATGGAGAGTTGTTAGGAAAAGACATCTTAACATGGGATATTTCATTATATACAACAAGATAGGGGAGGTTCGTCCGAGACAGTCAGATGATGCCTTGGGCATGATGGAGAGCATCCTCAGATGTGGGACATAGTATATTCCATAGGTGGACATAGGTTTAGAGTCTCAACGAGATGAGGATGGGGAGAAAATTAGGACATATGCATTTGATGGGGATGATGAGGTCAGTTGGCAAGATGTATGGTCGTAGTAGGAAACATCAGATATCTTGAGGACCATACATGATGTACCTTGGGTTGGACAACTTGGCCATTTCAGGACTCGTCAACAGATTAGAGAGAGATTCTCCTGGGAAGATCTCAAGGATGATGTCATGAGACACATGGGGGGATGCTTGGTATGTCAACATCATGATTCAGAGCATGATTCCTTAGCCACCCTCATTTCAGAGCATATTTGGGAGAGTATGATAACATCTCTCAACCCTGGTGTCCTAGAGATATATAGTAGGGCTGACATCACAGGGATATTACTAGAGCATGGGACAACACATATAGTAGTATGGATTGAAAGGGAGTCTGAGTTTAGTGATTATGGACCAGACAACATAGCTATTATTACACTTTGTCCAGAGGTTTACAATTAAGATATACTTGGTATGGAACCCTCAAATTTATGTGATGCAGGGTTTGGTGCTCTTCTAGAGCGCATGGGAGTTTCAAGGACGTGCAAGATTGGTTCCTTCCATTGTTGGGATAATTTGAGAGTAGATCGAGACGAGGATGCTATGTGACAGGATGGATCGGCTTGGTTGAGGATCCTGTATAACAGTAGGTCATATTTTTTGGTTAGAAGGGGATCTAGATACTACTGGAGGTAGTAACTTAGATATTGGCTTGGATGAGAGGTTCCTTGAGGGATGTATACTTTATTTACTTGTTTCATTGGTTGGGGGTTTTCATGAGACTCTTGGTGTTGAGGTATTATAAGACTACACTTTGCAGGGCACTGTAGTTCACATATCGATTTGGGATCCAGGGATTGGAGTGCTTGGTAGTCCAGATTTTTATGGAGTTGAGATCTGAGTGGAGTGTTTTCTTGAGGAGTTGACCAAGGATCTACTGTATATGATCATTCTATTCATCAGGAGCATTTGGGTGGCATACATGGTGAGCACTTAGAGGGATCATGTTTTGAGGGGAGCGTACTACATGTCACACATGTGCATATGGGACCCTGGTATCATATATAGATTGATTCATTTATTTCTTGAGGATAGGAAATAATAGAGCTGGGAGGAATGTAATGTCCCCATTTTTGGATGTTTCTATGTTACAGAGTGGGGCGCTTGCTAGAGTAGCCAGATGAGGGTGATAATGAATTCATGAGGTATTGAGGGGATTTATTGGGGCCGACTTGCACCATTCATCACATGTCATCATCAAGATCCATTCTACACAACTTGTCTTTGGTTTCGTTGCATTCTGACAATTTTCGTAATTTTGAGTTATTATGGAGCATATTTTAATTAAATTCACTAAGGAGGTCATTTTTGGCATAATACTTGAAGAAAACTCTTAGTGTAATAGCTCATCGGAATTGGGAGGAAGAGAAATACAAGATAAAATGATGAGAAGTGATTTTTAGTGTCCGAAGAAGCCATAAAGACAAATAAATCACTTTTTAGAGGAAAACATATTAATTAATTAATAAAGTGATTTTAAGAAGGAATATTAAAAATAAATTAAAAGCCACTTGGAGAGAAAAGATGAACATGAGTATAAAGGAGAGATAGGGGCTTCTATTCTCTCATTATGTTGTTTGATATTTTGATGTTTGGCTTCTTAGCTAGAGAGCCCATGGTGCTTGGGAGTTTTAAGGGTTTTGACCGAATAAACCCTAGAAATCAACAAGGGAGTGAAAGATTCTCCTGTTCTTGATCCGATCTTGGCCAAGGAGGTGAAATATTCCTCCGTCACCATTCTACTTCAGTTTCTATTCAGTTTAGAGGCAGTTTGAGGATGCAGGGCATAATTTTAGTGGTTTCCAGCAGGTTGGGCGCATCATTGGAGGTAGGAGCGTTTCATTTGCTTAGAGGTGGATAGATCTTTAGTAGAGATCCTTAGGGGTGGTTGCTACTATCCTAGCACCTTTTTTCATCAGTGTGCAAGGGGATTATTCAAAATATTCATTCTATCTTCGAGAGGGGCATAGTTCTTTTCAGGAGGGCACCTTGTTCTTAGTGGATCTAGTGACTTGGAGTGGGAGATCACTCCCAACAACTAGGAGATCCATCATAGGGGTTTTCTATCCCCTAATATACATTTTTCCAGTTGGTTTATGTGGGTATGTGTTATATTCTTTGCATGACTAGTCCTAGTGTCTGCTATGTTGCGTTAGATTTTTTTGCCTCGAGAAATGTGTCGTATTTTTGCCTCATTTTTTGTGTCACCTTGATTTTCGTGTCCATTGTTGGGCGATTTTTTGGCACACGGTTTTTTTCCGATGGTTTTCTATTTCCGGTTAAGGAAATAGGGTTTTTGACTAATCCATATCATTGGGTTAGGGTTTTGGATGCCACTGGATCCTATATGTATATTGTATTGTAAACAATGTATCACTATGAATGAATATAGAATATGTTGGTTTTCTCGGGGTTCCCAGGGGAAAAATATATGTGTAGTGTGTGTATTTTCCATTGTATCTTTTCTTTTCTTTTATTGAAAATCTGTTTGCAGTAAAATGTTGTACAAGGTTAAAATCTACATTTGGTATCAGAGCTTTGCTGGCTTCAGGGGGATGCCTGTGTGGTCAAGGGTTTGGCTCGGGACTATGATAAGCCTTTTTACATTGGGAGATATGTGGTATTGTTTTTTCAGGTGAAACGAAATGGAGAGCAGTTTGAAAATGGAGATCGCGAAGTTTAATGGGAAAAGTTTTGAGTTGTGGAAGCTCAATATTGAAGATCTTTTGGTGGACATAGATGAATGGATCGTGGTGAATCAAAGTACTTCACCTACAAGAATTTCAATAGATGACTGGAAAAAGTTGGATCGGAAGGAGAAGAGCACAATCTGACTGTGTCTCTCAGATTCAATATTACTGAATGTGTCATAGGAAGCTACAACCAAAGATTTATGGGATAAGTTGGGGAAGTTGTATCAGCCTAAGTCCCTAGTAAATAAACTATTCCTTAGAAAGAAGCTATATAACCTAAGGATGGGAGATAGAGACTTTGTTGCAGAGCATTTGAATTCCATCAATACTGTGGTAAGTCAGTTAGTATCTATTGAGATCAAAATTTCAAATGAAGATAAGTGTATCAGTTTACTATGCTCTTTACTAGACTCGTGGTATAGTATGGTTGTGGCTATAGGTAGTAATACAACTGCCTTGAATTTTGATAAAGTGGTCTCATCCTTGTTTTCAGAGGATATGAGATGGAAGAACATGTAAGGAAAGAGCACATATACGTTATTTACAAGAGGACGCTCCTAGGAAAAAAATAGTTCTAAGTCCTCAAATGGGAGTTCTAAGTCTAAGGGAAGATCTAAGTCTCCTGTAAAGTTTGTAAAGGTATGCTGGAGATGTGGAAAAGAAGGGCACTACAAGAAGTAGTGTAGATCCAAAGTTGAGAAAAAGAAGTGATCCGAAGAATCTCCTTCTATAGAAGAAAATACCTCCAAGGAAGAAGGAGGTGATGTTGACTGCAGATCATGAGGCATGGTTGGTTGACTCAGGTGCATCCTTTCATATGACTCCCCAAAAGGAGGGGTTTTGTGAATATGAAAGGTATGATGGAGGTAATGTTTTCCTAGGTGATGAATTGACAACCAAAATCATAGGTAGAGGAAAAGTCAAGTTGAGGTTCATAGATGGAAGGAATAGAAAACTACTTGGTGTTTTTCACATCCTAGGATTGGCCAAAAATTTGATTTCTGTAAGCAAAATGGACGATCCAGGGGTAAAAACAATATTTGAAAAGGAAACCTGCAGGATGGTTCGAGGAGCAATGGTGTTGCTGAAGGGAGTTCAGTTTGGAACTCTGTATAAGATGCAAGGAATCACTATTAGTGATGGGTTTAATAGTTCCATTGTTTCTAATATTGGAATTGAAGAAAAAAGAACTCCTACAGTCTTTGGAGAAAAGGTTATGTTGTGGCATCAAAGACTAGGGCATATCGGAGAGAAGAATCTTCGACTACTACATGATAAAGGTATGGTTAAAGGTATGTCTAACTATTCTCTGGATTTTGATTTATGTGAAAATTGTGCATATGGGAAGCAGAATCGGGTAAGATTCCCCTCTAGTGCAACGAGGGCATAAGGAATTTTACAGCTAGTTCACAATGATGTGTTTGGACCTGTATCGGTTCCATCATTGGAAAAATATGTGTACTATGTCTCATTTATAGATGAATTCTCAAGGAATACTTGGATATATGTCCTTAGGAAGAAATCTAAAGTCTTTGAAAGGTTTAAAGAGTTTAAGGCTCTTGTTGAGAATCAAACAAAGAAAATAATTAAGGTGTTGAGGACAGATAATGGCAGAGATTTCTGCGAGAATGAATTTGAAGAATTTTGTAAGAAGTGTGGTATAGAAAGGAATAATACTACTCCATATACACCTCAGTAGAATGGAGTTGCATAAAGGATGATTAGGATGCTGATGGAAAAAGAAAGGTGCATTCTCAGTGGTGTTGGGTTAGGGTAAGAATTATGGGCAGGGGCAGTGTGTATTGCATATTACCTAGTCAACAAATCACCTTCAACAATGTTGGATGACAAGACTCCATAAGAGGTATGGATTGGTAAGAAACCTTCTCTCACACATCTCAAGGTATTTGGTTGTGAGGCCTATGTTCATGTTCCAAAGGAAAACATGAGTAAGCTAGGCAAGAAGCCTAAAAAGTGTATATTTATTGGGTATAAAGATGGTCTCAAAGGTTATATTATTTGGAACACAGAAAATAATAAGGTTTTTCTTTGGAACCCTTGGGAAACATGTCACATTTTTTCCTTGTTTTTCATGTCGCCTGAATTTTTGTGTCAATTGTTGGGCATTTTTTCGGCACATGGTTTTTGCCAATGGTTTTCTATTTTCGGTTAAGGAATTAGGGTTGTTGACTAATCCATATCATTGAGTTAGGGTTTTGGATGCCACTGGATCCTATATGTATATTGTATTGTAAACAATGTATCACTATGAATGAATATATAATATGATGGTTTTCCCAGTTTGGGTTTCCAGGGAAAAAATATCTGTGTAATGTGTGTATTTTCCATGGTGTCTTTTTTGTTCTTTTATTGAAAATATGTTTGCAGTAAAATATTGTACAAGGTTAAAATCTACAGTTTCATTGATTTGGACGCTCAAGAAGAGGAGGCTAAATTCTTAGTTGCTTCAGCCAGGGAGGGCACACTTTGCATAGTAAAGACATCATCAGCAGCAAGGGAAAAGGTTAGATCTTAGAGATCTTTGTTATCCAAGTTTGGGAGGCTTTTGGAAGCGTATATCTTCATCTTTCTTTTGTACTTTGGAGGAATTAGAAACCACACTCATTATTCTTCTATCTATGATCCAAATCTTCTCTTCTATTGTATGGAGGTTAGCTACTTATGATAAATAAAATCATATATGAGGTATTTGTGGCTATCTATTGTGTTGTATCTTGTTATGTATCTATTTTTGTCATATATATATATATATATATATATATATATAAACCCCAATGCAATTCAAGAAGACTAAATCAATAAATCGTTTGACATAATACCACAACCAAAAAACATAAAAACCTTAAATGTTCCAATCAAAACCACTTGGAAACATTACAGAGGCCAGCAATAAACCCACTCTTGGCCAATCAAGCATTGGAAGGGATCCCTTAATAAATTACTAACTAATAAAAAACCCACAAATTATAAGAAATCCAAACTGATCAAACATTATGAAGCCTATGAACCCATCTATCAACTAGATCAAGGGAGACCCACCTTGCATTGAGGACAAAGGATAGTAGATGTCTATGGAGAAACAATGAATATAGATGATGAAAGTCATACTAATGAAGTGGTTGACCAAAGATCCACTCCCAATCCCTCCAAAATGGTCTAGGTATCCCAATATTCATTTTAAATAGTTGTAAACCCAAGATAAGGCCTCTCAACTCTGTAATGTACCCATTTTGGGACATTATAACATTACAACATTTCAGAGTGTTATGCCTACCCGAGTAGCCAAATAGGGGTGACAGAGAGTTCGAGAGATATTGAGGGGTTTATTTGGACCCGACTTGCATCGATCATCATCAGGATCCATTCCACACAACTGGGCTTTGGTTTCGTTGCATTCCGACGATTTCCGTAATTTTGAGTTATTATGGGTCATATCTTAATTAAATTCACTAAGAAGGTCATAATGGGCATATTACTTGGA
>ML814296.1:6006-26737 GCA_009831015.1 Picea engelmannii | reverse complement strand
CATGGTGCATCATCACCCAAATGAACCTATCCAAAATCACCTTGAACATAATCTAGAAAATGTTTCCTATGGGGTGTGGCATGAAATGAAGCCCCTGAATCTACTACCCAAGACTCAAAAATATTATCTACAGAAAGAATCAATGCATCTTGTAACACATCACCTATTACATTTGCTTCCTGATTGCTCTCCTGTTGTCCATCTCTTTGTTTCTTTGGAGCTCTGCAGTCTTTCTTCAGATGTCCTTTCTTCCCACAATTCCAGCACTCTATCTTTCCAAGTCTGGATTTGGATCTGCCCTTCCTAGAATTCTTGCGGTTCCCTGAGCCCTTTCCTCTATCCTTTTGTCTTCCCCTATTCTCCATGTTCAACGCATTACCTGATGTATCACCTGTGCTTTTCCATCGCATTTCCTCACTAAGGATAACACCAACAACATCATCAAATTTTAAAGTATTTGAACCAGAGAAAAATTTACTTACAACCATGACCAAGCCGTTCCAGCTTTCTGGAAATGAGCACAAGATTAGAAGAGCCCTAACCTCATCATCAAAGTCCACTTTTACATAACTTAGTTGATTAGTAACCATATTAAATTCATTTAAATGATATGCAACAAACCCACCTTCTGACATCTTCATATTAAATAATCTCTTCATTAGAAATACCTTATTAGACGCCGAGGGTTTTTCATACAGTTTATCCAATGCGTCCATCAGACCCTTTGTTGTCTTTTCTTTCGAAATATTGAAAGCCACCGACGCTACCAAGCTCAGCCGTACCGTTCCTAGAGCCTTTCTGTCAAGAATCTCCCATTCTTTGTCCTTCATGGTCGTCGCTTCTTTGCTACTCCGCCCAATGGTAGGAATAGATCCTTCTGATATAAATAATCTTCCATCTGCATCTTCCATAACTAGTAGTTTTGGCCGTTAAATTTCTCGACCCTAAACTTTCCATCTTCCGACATTGCTCCCACTCAAACTAGGAACCCTCTTTTCCTGTGAGTTACCTTTCGCTCTGATACCAGTTGTTAGAAAAACAAGACCGCGGAGAAATAAAATAAAACAAATGCGGAAGCAAAACATAGAAGATACACAATATAATAGAGACACAGATTTACGTGGTTCACCCAGTGTGGGCTACGTCCACCAAAGAAATTGCCAGGTCATTCCTTTATTATTATCCAGCAAATGAAGGGATACAACCTACAACAAAACCCGTTGTAAATTCCTCTTCTTTCTCTCACAGTCTCCTCTCTCAGAATACAATACTTGCCATAATGCATAGCCGCAATACATTTCCCTCATAACAGAGGGTTGCCTTCTAGGGCGAAAAAACCTAACATAATTTCTACTGTTAGATCCGTGACCTTATAATGAACGGTCCAGATTTACAATGAAATTAGAATATACATTTACAAGGAAATTTTTCCTTCGGGGTCCCGCTTGCCCACGAAACCCCCAGCCGAGGGGATAGCCCCCCTAAACCCCGCAAAGGGGGTACCCCCCTCTACACTCCCCCATGTGGAAGAGTGTACATACTTCTTGGGTGTAAAGTCTTCATGGGGTATAAACACGGCTGAAAGAAAGGTCCTTAAAAGAACCAATAGGATTCAAGATGATGATGTCAACCATAAGGGTAAACATTTTTGGAGGGAAAGAAGAAAATTACCTTTTTTATCATATATTTTACCTATCTCCTTATAGGTTTACTCAAATTTCAAGTGTAGGTTCTTGTTGGAAGCATAATTAAATTATGCATCCAATGAGTGCCCACTCTATATACCTTTGATAGACCTATTAGCACTAGAATTCACCCTCGTAATTCATAGAAGGTAAGCCCAGTACCCATCAGTTTATACAGTAAATGTAAATGAGTTTTAGGTGATCAAATGGAGAGGACTCAATGATAATAACGTTCTAACTCAGAAATTTGGACTAGCATGCATAAGCAATTGAGGTCTGGAATCAAATTCAGTCAGTAAGTTGGAGTAAGGGTGAATATAGGGAAGAATTTGGTGAGGAGAGTGTAGAGGTCTGTTGTGGACATCAGGTCTTCCAACAACCTAAGGAGGAAAAACTTAAACGTGAGATCCTCTTGAATTCAAATCTCAAAGAAACTGAAAGAAATTATAACAACACTATAATATAACATTCATCATAATACAGTCATAACAATCCATGTGAATTAGTCAATCATGAACACTCTCAGTATCAGAGGAAAATAATATGGAGCAAGAAATGTGACTTAGATTAACCAATATGTCTTAAAAACAAATACATAACCAGAGAACCAGTTCTTCATAAAAATATTACAATGGCGGGTATCCTAGCTCAACCATTCGACCTTATCAAAATATCAAAATTGTCTATAAATACCTAGAAATGCTACAACCACCAGGAGTGTGATCATACCACTGCCTTCAAAGCCTTCAATCGGCACATGCTCTATCATATTTTGAAGGTTTTCTCATGTCAGATTCAATCCAGGTGCAGTTATGTGCTTTAGAGGAAAAATTGCCCATAAGGAAGCTTCAGATCGTCAGTGTGCTTTCATGGCTGCACTCTACAACGATTTCCATTTATGGGGTGAGAAGAGATCTCAACTTCCGCCCCCAATCTTCAATAACTACCTTCATTGGAATCAGGACAGGGTCTGACACTCATGAATATTTCCAGGTGGTGCCATACGAATTTTTCGAGTCAATCCCGACGTCTCAAGGCCAAGCAGATATTCTTTTGTGACCAATACGCACGCTTTTGGTCTTTGGCGCAACTCCTCTCCATCGATCCATATTCAATGTGACCTAGGGACATGTCCCTACACAATTGCACAATTGGTGGCACGACCAAGGGTGGTTTGAAAGAAAACCGCTTTTATTCCCGCAATTCACCATGAACCGCCATGCGTCCCTTTCCAAAAACCACGGTTCTGATTACGGCCCACCCTTGAAATTTTAAAATGTGCGCACCTTCCAACCCCACAATGGAGTGTGACTGTTGATATTGTGATCTAAGATGAGGATTCCTAATCAACGGCCCAGCTCTGGCACTTTAGATCGACGTATCAAATCTTCCCTCTTCAAATCAACGACTGAGATCTACTTCGTGAATCGGCCTTCAGGAATTTCAAATCAAACCAAATTTCCCTCTAAGAAAAACATCCGGAGCTAAGGATCTGATGACGCATGGTATTCTGGATTTGGACGACCGAGATCCACTTTGGGTCTTTGAGACTTCGGGAAAATCAAAACTCAAATCTGGCTTACTTCTCCATGCGCTTTTACCCAGAGCTATGGATCCGATGACACATGGCTCTGGCTGATCAATGACTCATATCCATTTCGGGTCTTCAGTATTTCTAAGCACTTCTCATTTCAAATCTCTTGAAGATCATTTTCCCCGAAGGATTAGATCAACTACCACCTGTCCCCTTTAAGATCAACGACTCACATTCACTTCAGGGCATTTTGTTCTGGCACTATAGTTCGCGCAAGTTTTCACTCCCGAACGTCCGTGAGCTGTTGATCTGGAATGTTCTCAGAATCTTCACCGCTGAAAGATTAAAACTATCTTTTTCTTATGCTTCAATATCGAAACAGACTGTTTAAGAAAGTTGTGCTTTGTGTTCATGGATGCAGCTTGCACGATCAAGGATTTGGATGACAGGTTGCAAGTTGAGAAAATAGGGAGACCAAGGCGCACAAACGAACAAGGGCATACAAAAAATGATTTTATCGGCCGAAGGGGGAAAAAATTCAAGGGCCTGCAAAATGGATAGAGACAGGGAAAAAATATAGACTTAGGTAGAAACCACAAACCCACTAGAACTTTTCAGAGTCTAATGTGATGGCATGCTCCGTGCGAGCTGCCAAGAACCAGTAGTTCTAGTGCCTTAACTGTTGGGTTATGGAGTCTAGCTCAAGACATTTCGCCGAAGGCCGACATGTACACTATTCTACTTATAAAAAGGAAAACAAACACATATTCTCTAGAAAGAGCTTATTTATGTACAGTCCTAGGCTAACTGATTTTTACAAAGCGTTAGGTGAAAGCAAACTTCCACCATAACCACCCACACCGTTCGGTAATATAATTCTTCTCTTTACTGCAAATGATACACAAAAGGTAAAGGAAGTATGACAACATAAATAAAACATGCCTTGGAACATTGACAATACCCCCAAATGATGATAAGATGAATAAATTTGCAGGCTCCAGCACTTTTGGAAAACACACCTCCATATATAACCCCACAGGGTCAAAAAATTTATAATCAGGAAAGCTCAACTGGTAAGAAATTGCCTCCTGTCCTTCATTGCTTCTCACCCGTCGTTCAATGTTCTCAGAGTATACAGGTGGGTGGAGGATAGATGCAGGTTGGCTAATCCTAGGTGATACTTGCTCACTTACAGGCTTTGGACAGGAGATAAACTTCACATTTATCTCCTCCTTTTCTCCTCCATGGCTCTCCCAAGGATCAGATTCATACTCATCATAAACAGGAATCATGGAAAATCTCTGCTCTTCATCATCTTCACTAGGATATTCATCAAAAGTTGGTTGTTCTTGGTCAGTATTTGAAATAACTTCTTTATCATAAGCAGGACTGCCAAAAATATCAGTTTCCAAGACAAGAATATTCTCTGCATTTCTTTTATAAGAGAAGCAAACAAACTCTGCCTTCAAATTTGAAAAACTAGGAAAAAACATAGAGGAATATTCCCTAGATTTTGTTGCTAGCTTTTCATCTATCTCCGCTTCATAGTCAGGAGAAAAATATTTTGTAGAATGCACTTGCTCTTCGACATTGGGATATTCAAAAGGGACATGTTGATCTTCATGAATGCTTAAAACAATAGACACGTCTGATATGATGCCAGACGTTTCTATGTTATTTCTATCATAATGAATATCATTCAACACCTCATGCTCTTTATGGAAAATGCTTTCTTCCACAATAACAAATTCATCATAAATATGGTATTTGTGACAAGCAGAATCTTTATAAAGCAAAGAAAACTCATCACAACAGTTTTCATAAAGATACTCAACTGAAAAATAATCTTTACAAAACAAATTGAAAGTTGCACGAAAACCTGTCAAAGACTTGATGCTTGCAATGGAAAGAGATCGACACCAATCATGAAAAATCCCCTGTAATGAATACTTGAAAATATTAATATGAACATCTTCGTGCACGATATGAAGTCGATGAATAAAAACATGAAATTTCAGCAAATGTTCAGCTGGTACTTCCCACTCTTCTCCTTGAAATTTAGGAAGGCTACTTTCCCATTCATCTTTACTAGGTAGTGGGTTAGGGAAACCAACTATTTTTGAAAAATCACAGAAAGCAAACCTTTGAGATAAAATCCTTTCCATTTCAAAACAGTGGAGTCACCACTGGATCCTTTAATCATGGAGTCGACAGGTGAATGATATGCAGTCTGAATGTGTCTGGTCTTTGTTCACCATCAAAATCCAAATCTGATCGTTGTCAATCTCCCAGGGAACTTTCAAGATGAGAAAGAAGTTGTTAAAAGACTTCTCGAGAAAAAAATTTCGGTTCAGCTTCAGGTGTGCTAGAGGCAGCCACAACTGAAATCGTGGAGTCAACACAGTGGAGTCACCAGGTGCAAGTGCAATCTTCAATGTTTCTGATATCTGATGCACCTTCAGAATCAGAATCTCTTTGTCGATCTATCCCAGGGAAATGTCTTCAATTCGTTCCCCGACAACGACGCTAGAAATGTTAGCACTAGAAATCCCCCTCATATTGAATAGAAGGTAAGCCTAGTACCCATCAGTTTATACAGTAAATGTAAATGATTTTTAGGTGATCAAATGGAGAGGACTCAATGATAATAATGTTCTAACTCAGAAATCTGGACTAGCATGCATAAGTAATTGAGATCTGGAATCAACTTCAGTCAGTAAGTTGGAGTAAGGGTGAATAGAGGGAAGCCTTTGGTGAGGAGAGTGTAGAGGTCTATTGTGGACATCAGGTCTTCGAGCAGCCTAAGGAGGAAAAACTTAAACACGAGATCCTCTTGAATTCAAATCTCAAAGAAACTGAAAGAAATTATAACAACACTATAATATAACATTCATCATAATACAGTCATAACAATCCATGTGAATCAGTCGATCATGAACTCTCTCAGTATCAGAGGCAAATAAGATGGAGCAATAAAGATGACTTATATTAACCAAGATGTCTCAAAAATAAATACATAACCAGAGAACCAGTGTTCTTCATAAAAATATTACAATAGGAGGGAGCCTAGCTCAACCATTCGACCTTATCAAAATATCAAAACTGTCTATAAATGCCCAAAAATGCTACAACCACTAGGAGTGTGATCGGACCACTGCCTTCAAAGCCTTCAGTCGGCACCCGCTCTATCATATTGTGCATGTTATATCATGTCAAACGCGAGCCAGACGCAGTTATGTGCTTTACAGTAAAAATTGCCCATAAGGAAGCTTCAGATCGTCAACGTGCTTTCACGGCTGCGCTCTGCAACGATTTCCATTTATGGGGTGAGACGAGGTCTCAAATTCCGCCCCCAATATTCAATAACTACCTTCATTGGGATTAGGACAGGGCCTGACACTCATGAATGTTTCGAGGCGGTGCCATACGAATTTTTTGGGTCAATACCGACGTCTCGAGGCCAAACAGATCTTCTTTTGTGACCAATATGAATGCTTTCAGTATTTGGAGCAGCTCCTCTCCATCGCTCCATCTTCAATGTGACCCGGGGCCATGTCCCTACGCAATTGCATGATTGCAAGTGCGAACAAGGGTGGTTTGAAAGTAAATTGATTTTGTCCCCACAATTCACCATGAACTGTCACGCATCCCTTTCCAAAAACCACGGTTTCGATTGCGGCCCACCCTTGAAATTTTAAAACGTGCGCACCTTCCGACCCCACAATGGAGCATGATTGTTGATCTTATGATCTGAGACGAGGCTTCTTGATCAGCGACCCATCTATGACGCTTTAAATCGACAGATTGGATCTTCCCTCTTCGAATCAACGACTGAGATCTGCTTTGCGAATCAGCCTTCGGGAATTTCAATTCTCAAACCACATTTCCCTCTAAGCAAAACCTCTGGAGTTGAGGATCTGATGACGCATGGTATTCTAGATTTGGATGGCCAAGATCCACTTCGGGTCTTCGGGACTTCGGGAAAATGAAAACTCAAATATGGCTTACTTCTCCATGTGCTTTTACCTGGAGTTGTGGATCTGATGACACATGGTTCTAGTTGATCAACGACTCAGATCCATTTCGAGCCTTCAGGACTTCAGCCCTTCGGGATTTCTAAGCACTTATGATTTCAAAGCTCTCGAAGCTCATTTCTCTGAAGGCTTGGATCAACTGCCACCTATACCCTTTAAGATCAACGACTCACATTCACTTCGGGGCCTTTTGTTATGGAGCTATACTTCATACAAGTTTTCACTCCCGAACGTCCGTGAGCTGCTGATCGGGACTGTTCTCGGAATCTTCACCGCTGAAATATTAAAACTGTCTTTTTCTTATGCTTCAATATCGAAACAAACTGTTTAAGAAAGTTGCACTTTGTGTTCATGGTTGCGACTTGCACGATCAAGGATTTGGATGACTGGCTGTGAGCTAAGAAAACAGGGAGACCAGGGCGCACAAATGAACAATTGCAAACAGAAAATGATTTTATCGACCGAAGGGGGAAAAACTTCAAGACTCGACCTGCAAAAAGGATAGAGACGGGGAAAAAATATAGACTTAGGTAGAAACCAAAAACCCACAGGACTCTGACAAATTCATGTGATAACAGGACCCATGGTGAAATAAACTAGAAATACATGAGAAAAATATGTTTCTTGAAAAAACACATTTTCCATGTATTTCCAGTTTATTTCGTCACGGGTCTATCAAAAGTATGAAAAGTGGGTACACATTGGATGTAGAATTTAAGTCTACATCCAATGAGTCCCTACACTTGAAACTTGAGTAAACCTATAACGAGACACATTAAAAATATGATTAAAAAATAGTTTTATTTCTTTCCCTTTGAAAATTCATAACTCGTATTTTATTATTTTCCTTAGGAGGCGCATTTTGGACCTCAAAATTTCTCTAATGAAAGAAATTTGAGGCAAAAACTTCAAAAGTCAAAAATTATAAATTGTCACCAATGGTGTCCCATATGGCCTTGTATAACTCACAAGGAAGGCCATCATACTCGATTACTTGCCATTTTGCATAGAAGTAAAAAAAGCAAAAAGATCCTCCCTCAAAAAATATATATCTAACATATCTCGATCACCACTACAAACCTTGTCGGTTAAAACTTTGCAACAATAATTTCTAGAAACCACCACTCCATCTATCAAACTATAAGGAGAAAAAATATTATAAAAATGAGAACTAAACATACCTCTGACCTCAACATGGTCCTTAGAAAGAGAACCATCTACCCTACATAGATCGATCACCTTATCAATAGCCACCTTCCTCTTGAGGAAGTCAAAATAGAATTTAGAGCCTTCATCCACCTCTTGGATCCATTGTAGTAGGGAACAAACCTTAGCACCCATAGCAACATAGTCCTCACCTCTACAAACAACTATATCCAACTTCACAACCTCTTCTTGAAAAATCACATTATGTATACCCTCTTCAATAAAGATGCAAATATCCTCAATCTTAAGTCATGTCGTCAACAACTCCTTTCTCCACTTATGAAACATCATTCAACCCCAACATCTCATGAACTTAACAATTCAATAAACTAAATATTCCCACCAAAGGATCTGTAAGTTTTAAAACTTTACAAGTGAAGAAATGTATATAGATCCTTAAGGAAGATAGAAAGTAAATAATGGCAAACACACACAATGCAAATAGATTTACTCTAGAAACCCTTAATTAGGAAAACCAACAAAACTAGAGCCACACCTCTCTCATGTTCAATGTATTAACTTCACCATTCACAATAGAATATTTAGGTACTTCGTAGCATCCAAATACCTAATCCGCTACCCCATATTAGATTACAACTCTAATCCCTTAATCAAAATTAGATTACAATGGACCTAAAACCCTAATGCTCGTGGAAGAGTGCATATATGCATGCTACAACTAACTTCATCGTGCATGAATGTATAGTCTACATGTAAATAATATAACAAATCTCTAACAGGGTCCACCCCTTAGCACCCACTGGCCTCGAGTAGAGGTTCCAAAATCACTATACTAAGGTGTGGAAATCCTCAAACTCCAAGTGGGGCATATTCAATTTGAACAATGAAGAGGGAGGTGAACCAATTGAGTGTCCCAAGGAAATTTGAACCTGTTACATATGTTATCACATCTACAAGACAAAATCATACCCTAAAAGGACATATCCCCTCAAGGACCATACAATATATCCAACTGAGCCAACACCCTTTCACACCCCTGCCTATAGTTGGTCCATATGAACCAACTTCCATACTATCCATTTTTGTTTCCAATTGGGCTCAAACATATGAAGAGTATTCTTACAACGGCACCAAGCCTACTTCTATGAACCATTGACCATTGAACCTTTGAACCAAAATGATCACCTTCTCACTCTACCATGTTAAAATCCCCATCAACAATCCAATCTACAGTTGGAAGAAAAGATGTCATCCAATAACATAGTTACCCACTTGATGAAAACCATCAAGAATTCTTATTTTTTAGAGGTTATATTTAGTGGTTGTTTTTACCCCTATTTCAAAAAGTAGTTCTACCAATGGCATCATCTCTCTTTTTTAAGCTTAAAATTACAACATTTTACAAACATGATCCTAATATTACATAATGTTCTTTCAATTTGGGCATTGATTTTAGGATCTTGGTTGTAACAATGTCAATTTCCAAAGCCATGGTTTCAAACAAGTTGTAATTTTAACCCCAAAATAAAATGTAGTGAAATATGTAGCATCACTTTTCGATTTGGGGGTTAATTTTAAGATTTTGGTTGCACGTGTATTGGTTCTTAAAGCCATGGTTTCAAACAAGTTGTAATTTAACCCTGAAAAAAAAGGGTGTTGATAGTAGCACCATTTTTCAATTCTAGGGTTGATTAATGTTTTGGTTGCAGTAGTACTAGTTGTTAAGGCCATGGTTTCAAACAACTTGCAATTTCAATCCCCTACAAAAATGTTTCTATTGGTAGCACCACTTTTCAATTTAGGAGTTAATTTTGAAGGTTTTTTTTCACAACATCATGGATTATATTTGTGAAAGATTGTAATTTTAACCTAGAAAATAAAAAGGGCACCGAAAAGTTGTAATTTTAACATTAAAAATGAAAAGGGTGTTACTAGTAACACCATTTTTTGATTCGGGGATTGGTTTTGGTGTTTTTTTATCCAAAAATATGAGTTTTTAGGGATAGCGTTGTTTTTATGAGGTCATAATTCTTGGTAAGTTGGTAACTATGTAGAGATTAGGAGGAAAACAATATGAAACACTATCACTCAATTATGAATAAAGAGTAACCCAAACACGTCGATTCTTGGGATCAGAACCATAAGCGACCACAAAGTTCTGCAAATAGGATGAAAGGGTAACCACCACCCCCTCCACTCCCTTGATAATGCTTTGAAGCCCAAAACAAACCATTCAACAATAGTCCATCTGATTTCGAAGAATAAATCCAGTCAACTTGACTCCCTATATGAAAATCACATATGATAAAAAAATGTTTCAAAACTCCTCATTAAATATACTTATGGTTGGGAATCATCATCCCACACATGTTTCGGGATAATAGAGAGAGATGCATTCCAAAGGTAAACATAGTTAACTGCTTGATGAAAACCCTCTAGATTTTTCATTTTTCTAAAGGTCACATTTAGTGGCTATTTTTACCCCTATTTCAAAAAGTGGTGCTCCATAATCACATCTCTCTCTTTTTTGGAGGTACTTTTTTTACATTTTGAATTTTCTTAGTTACAAAGTATCAACATTTTTTTTTCACATGTTTTTTCAATTTTTTTCATTTTTCTTTTAAATGTTTATTTGGTACCTACAGTATATAAAGGACCATGTGACAATTCAAGTCCATGGGTATATGGCTTTCAAAGAAGGTCCTAATTTGGTGGATAAAATCCAAGTGGAAGCCCGAGGGGTAGGGGGACCTGAAGCTAAGCTCCAAGGGTTTCTTCACCACTAGATTTGCAAGCATGAAGGATAGAGAGAGAGTATTTGAATATGGGCCTTATTTCTTCAACTTTGGAGAGGTTATGAGCGTGAATCCTAAGCTTTGGAAGGGCGAGGGTTTAAACGTGAAACCCATCCTTGGGTGATGGAGATCGAGGTAAAATATGATTGCTTGTCCATTATGGCACTATTAGTAGTGTGTGTGCGTGTGTGTGTTCTTGGGTGGTATTCCTAAACTAACCTACCTAGCTTGAGTTAAGATCATGGGAATAAACCTATCTTGAGTCATGGTACCCAACCTACCCAACTCACCTACCTAACCTACAAGTACCCACCCTAAATACTGACGATTTAGTGGTAGTCTTTATACTTCTTTTCTTTGGTGAGGTGCAATGATGAGTGAGCAACAACTAAAATAATGTTTTTTTCTTGTTTTTAAAATAAAATAAAAAAAGTAAAAAGACACTAAAATTTGTCTTTTTCAACTTTATTAAAAATGTTATATGTCATCAATTCTCGCTAGCTCAACTGGATAAGGTATGGGTTTCATTTGCTAGGCAACCAAAGTTAAATACCCTTATGGTGTTTTTAGTCAGGAGGAGACACCAAAAAATCCAACCACGTTAAAGGTTGGTGCGACCTAGGACGGGTACAATCCCCGTGTGATTTTGACGGCTTAGATGCCCCTAGGTTGTGGTTTCTTAGCTAATGGTTGAAATGTTGGCCCCGCAAGTGACATGAATTTCTAACAAACAAAAAAAAAATGTTATATGTCATTTAGTTTTTCAAAATTCCAACTTTCATCAAATTATATATTATTAATTAATTAGGATTCCATGCATTTTAAATACAATGTAAAGCATTATATCTTAATATTTTTTTAGGATTGCGAGTCTGGTAGGAGTGCGGCTAGGGTTTCCCTTGCCACAGGAGCCTAGTTCCTCATCCGGTCGATGCATCTCCCTTTTCCTATACTCGGGCTTGGATAACGATAGCTCGTAATCGCTGGTGGCTTCGCCCCCATGGGCGGATATGGTTATCTCTTCTGCTTGTGCCTGGATTTCTAAACTTGCCTGCGATGGAACTGGTTTGGTCGATCTAGTGCGCATTTCTTTTTTTGGGGTTTGTTTGCGTGGCCCTCCTTGATGTGGATGTGTTGCAGATCAGTTTCACTTCTATGTTGATCTGGCTAATGCCACGAGGGGTAGATCTGGAGTCTTTTTCGAACTGATCTGTATTGGTCTTTCTTGGTGGCTCTCTCTCTCTATGCTATTATGGCTAGGTTTTGGGTCTCTGGATTTGGGATCTGGTGCATTGTGCAATGGTTGCTAGGTTTTCTACTTCTTTGTGGAGGTTGGGTCAGAGCTTTGAGATCCATCTCTTGGGCGTGCAATGTTCTCGCACTTTGAGGTCCTTTCTTGGGCGTGCAGTTTCTGACTTATTTCCTTTTTCATGTTTGTAACTATGTTTAGTGGCTTATTAGCTCGATCTGGGCCCTCTCAGGCTTCTTTTTTTCTACTCCTTTTACCCATGATTGGGAAAGTGCTTCAGGCACTTGTAAAATGTAATTTGGTTCTCATTGTGTTTCCATTACAAGCTAATATATACTTGGTTATTTCTTCATAGCCAATATATACCTACGAATGTAATTTTGTATCTACTTAATGAAATTACGAATTCTTCCGTGGAAAAAAAAATCTTAATAATTTTTTAGTTTCAATTTATTTTTTGAACTAATTGAACCTTTTTTAAAACAAAACTTTAGATATTTTACGAGAAAAAATTCGCAAATTTTGGTTACAAGAAAATAATTTTAACTTAAAGAAAAAGGTGTTACCAGTAGCACCATTTTTCGATTCAGGGGTTGATTTTGGTGTTTTTGATGGGAAAATATGGGTTTGTAGGGATAGAGTTCTCGTTTCGAGGTAATAGTTTTCATCAAGTCGGTAACTATGTGAAGGAATAATCCATACTTGTGATAATTATATGGTGACATTATAATATGTGAAAATGAATATAATGCACAAAGGTGTAAACATGAATTGAAGATGAGGACAAAGAGAGAAGTTAGGGATGATGATCTCATAAAGATCTCTTAAGATATTTATGGAGAAACTCATGGAAGATATTGTGGAGATAGTTATGGATATGGTTGAACAAACACTCATGTTATGAAATCGTTGTTATGGTCACCAATTCTTCTTATATAAGGGACCTCATTGTACTATATTATATCATTAGAGAATTATAGAATAATACAATGTAAGGTTTCAAGATATTGGTGTTCTTGTAGGTTAATTTATGTGTGTATGTTTGTGTTTGAGCTACCCAATTTTCCAACATTTGGTATCAGAGAGGGGGTTAGATTCTCAAGAAGATTTGTTGGAGAATATGCCTATGAGGAATCTGTTGTATATGTCCTCTAGTTTCTTCCATGAGATCATGGTGGAATTGCACTAGCGATTACCCTGCATGAGATCAACCAAAATCAGATCTACCAGCAATTGATTTAGAGTTATTGATATTGAATCTAGTAACGGATCTATTGTGTGCAGATTGAGAATGATAGATATGCAAAGTGAAGAGATTTGCTACCCGTGGTGGTATTTTGCATGTTGTAGTGCAATTGTTGATAAATAAAATTATAAATATCGTCGCTGATATGGAGGACATGTTGGTAGCCAGCATCTGCACAAGAGAAGTGGCCACAATGAAATATGAAGAAGCATGGCCTATGACAAGTTGATCAATTTGCAAACAAGAAACGGGTGTGAGAAAGTGACACAATGTTGGTGGAACCTGTGCGCATGAGAGATTTGCCTTTTCTGATCAACGTCGTCCAGGTCAATATGAATTAGAAGAAGCCCATGATCGTGGAGGTTATTCATGATTGAATTTATTGAGCCTTCAATATGAATTGAAGCCTTGAAGAAGCATTGTGAGAGCTTCGGTTACAAAATCATCCAAGGACACAAAACAAGGTGATAGAGTTTAGATATTTCCATCAGTTTCATATAGTGCAGAACATGATTCCAATTTTTTTTTAGTTGCAGATGACTGTTACAACAATGTTCGAAAGATCTAAAGGTGTTTTAGGGGGGCCTAAGCTCAAAGAAGAAGGATTATTACTATGTTGGAGTGTTTCCTGAGCAATTATTTTTTAAGGAGGATCTGTGACATTAAATTAATGATTGTTTTCCCAAGCTAATGGTAAAAGTTTCATTGTAATGACTATGTTGCATCCCACAACGTTGAACAAAGAATATAAGTGCTCCACACTGAACTGCATGGGTTTCTCTGGAGTCATAGCCAGGAGATTTTCAGGGACGACTGTGCAATCTTCTTCAAGTGGATGATGAGAGTTGTTGTTGCTTCTACGAAATGGGTACTCAGTTGACGTTGTCCGAGCTTGATGATGACACTGTACTAGCATCATGTTTCTGGGAAATACAAAGAAGGTTCTTTCTTTAAAGGGCCATTCTTACAAGTCATTTGTTTGTGATGATACTGGATATTGAAGGTCCCTGCTATGCATAATATACATGCCTTATATACTTTGATAAAATCCAGTCGGTTACACTTGTTTCTCTAAGCATTCAATCTCTGGTGAAGAAGC
Organism: Picea engelmannii; assembly: GCA_009831015.1. Classification (NCBI taxonomy): domain Eukaryota; kingdom Viridiplantae; phylum Streptophyta; class Pinopsida; order Pinales; family Pinaceae; genus Picea; species Picea engelmannii. The sequence goes on along the minus strand of ML814296.1, from coordinate 11,928 downwards.
AACAATGGATGTTCCATCTACTCCTCCTTCATTTGCAACTGCAACAGAAATCGAGAATGCAAACAGTCCATCTGATATTATTGAAGGAAAAATCAGAAACCTAAAAGTTTCTCCATCATCCAATGTGTGTAAGGACTTCACAAAATGGAAAGAGAGACATGAGTTGATTATACTATCAACTGTTCCATAAATTTCTTGTGTAGTGTTGATTATGGAGAGCTTCCTTGGACCATCTTCCTTCAGAGTGAACGGTAGTTCCTGGCATTGAATCGTTGTGAAAAATGTTGTTGAAAATATATGGCTGCTCATAAATTGAAGGTCTACCTGGATCGTCGATTGTGTTTTTCTGAGAAAAAGAAGTATGAAGACATCCCACGTGTATATGCCAAGCTGAAATGAGGCGTTGAATGTCTTGCATAACGGTATAGTTTTCTTTGGAGTAATGTATTACTTTCATGATGGGTGTCTTGGTCTAATGTAAGGGTTTATTTAAAATGAGTCTAAAATAATTGAATGCAAAGTTTGTGTAATAATGTTTTGAAATTTAAAAGAATGGAAAGATAAAGTAGAGTGTCAAAAGTTTGAAGTTGAACTTGAGAGTCAAGTTTAGTCAATTCTAGTCAAGCTAGGTCAAAGCTAAAGTAAAGTGGAAATTGAGGTTGAAATCAAAATCCAAGTCCAGAATCATTTAATTCAAAATGTGTCAAGGGTTGTAAATTGGTTTCATGTCATTGAAAGGGGGTGTATGATTAGCTGTACCCGACACTCCTATAATTTTTTGTTTAAAAAGACAGGTGCATGATCAATTGTACCTGACACTCGATTTGTTGTGTTACTTCTTGACAAGTGGGCGTGATTGAATCTACAATTCATAATGGGTGAAGGAGGAAAATGACTACAAAATGGTAACCATGAAATTGAACTTCTTCAACGTGATATTGATGATGCACTTCATGAAATTGACAAGCTACACAAACAAAACAAACTAGACAATTCAATAAGGAACATTTTTTTTAAAGAATTTGATGATTGCACTACATAACACAGAAGTAAACTAGAAGAAAGGTTGGAATCACTATATGAATGGGTAAATGATCTCCTCAAACTTAATGATAAGAAACATCAAATGATAGAATCATTGCAACAAGTCTTATTGGAAAAGGAAAATGTGTTGTTAGCACTTGAAGGTGAAGGAAGAAGAATGAACCCTGAAAAATTAATGTGTGATGCAATTTGTGACACAAGTGATTTTCTTCCAAAGTTCCATAGTTCATATGATAGTGGTGATTTTATTGATAATGATGTACATGTATCTATCTCATATTATGACACTCAACAAAATGATCTTGGTGGAAACTCATATTGAAGGTGATGATTTTGTTGTTGTTTTTGAAGATAAATTTGATAATGAACATGATGAACTTGGTTGTTTTTAAAAGCACACTAAGGGAATTGGTTCCAAACTTCTGCATAAAATGGGTTTTGATGGTAAATGTTTAGGAATAATGGGAAAGGCATCCAAAATCCCATGGAGATATGTATAAGGCCAAGAAATGAAAGCCTTGGTTATGAAGGCAACACAAGCAATGGAGACATCAAATTTGTGAAAGCAGAAACATCGAAAACAAGTAAATTATCTACAGATAGAAGCAACAACTACGAAGTAGGAGTGGAAGTAGTAAATAAATAAGTGCAGAAGAAAGATAAAATCAGCAACAATGTTGCACTCATTGTGGTAGAATAGGTCATGTAAAAGAAAATTGTTGGAACTTGTATCCTTGCATTATTTGTGGTTCTACCAATCATGATCATCATAAGTGTTGGAACATAGATATATCAAAGCCTCGTATATAGGTACATTATTTTTGGATTGATGTGTAAGAATGACATAAATTTACTTCCATGTTGAAAGGATTTTACAAGTTGAAATATTCTATTGTACAACAATATCTCTCACGTAAAAAGTCCATGAGTTAGTTGGTCTTCAAAGTCAAGTTGTTATTAAGGAGTTGTCCAAAGAGTCATAATCACATGTCAAAGGAAAGAGTTGTGAGTCTATTCTACTTGAGTCATTTCTTTGACTAAATCAAATCATGAGTCATTTTATTGTATTGATTCATGGTGATGCAAAAACCACTTGTAAAGGTTAAGGGTAAGCCAAAACCATTGATATGTTTTAATGGTTACGGGTAAGCTAAGGAAAACCTAGAATGTGATTTATTGGTTGAGGGTAATCCAAAGAAAACCCATGATATGGTTGAGGGTAAGCCGAAGAAAAACCTTGATATGAAGATGAAGCATTTCAGATGATTAACTCAAGATCCAGATTTATCAAAGAATGGTGCAACTCATACACGATACAAGAAGGAAATGACAACTGAAGATGTAGAAGACTAAATATTATGTAGAGTACAAAATAATGAAGATGAGGAAGAATGAAGATGATGCAAAGTACAAAAGACTGAAAATGAATACAACTCAAATATTCAGTTTGAATCCCAAGTATTCATTAAGGGGGAGTATGAAGGAATAATTCATACTTGTTATAATTATATGGTGACATTATAATATTTGAAAATGAATATAATACACAAAGGTGTATGTGTGAATTGAAGATGAAGACAAAGAGAAATTTTAGGGATGATGATCTCATGAAGATCACTTGAGATATTTATGGAGATACTCATGGAAGATATTGTGGATATAGTTATGGAGATGGTTGAACAAACACTCTTATTATGACATGGTTGTTATGGTCACCTATTCTTATATAAGGGACATCATTGTACTCTATTGTATCATTAGAGAATTATAGATCAATACAATGTAGGGTTTCAGGATATTGGTGTTCTTGTAGGTTAATTTATGTGTGTATGTTTGTGTTTGAGCTGCCCAATTTTCCAACATTTGGTATCATAGCTATGTTGGAAGATGAAGACCTGAGATATTTAACTTGTTTTTTGTCTCAAATTCCCCCAATCCCAACATATGGAGATCAGGTGAGTGAACCATCACATCCTTATAATACTTCACCTGCAACTAAGGGCTCAAATCACCCATTGGCTTATCCACATGAGAAAGGGATGAGACCTCCTTCTGTTTGTTAGACTTGAATTAGCATAATCACTTAATCTCCATGCTACTAGAACTAGAGTGAACTACACAACCCTTGACCATAGAGTCTTAGGGTTTGTGCACTCAATGTTTCCCTACCACCACAAAATAACTTTTAACCCTAGGCTACCAAAAAAATCAACCCGCACTTGATATTGAAGCCATACCTAAGACACCCAATCCCACACCTAAACCACCAGAGGAAGAACTAACTACTCACAATCCTATACTACCAAAAAAAGAATCACCTTCCACACTAGAGGCCACAAAGGGGCCACCACCCTTTACTCCTTAATGTAAATCCATAGAGGTGCCACATGTCCCTGCACCCTCAGAAGTGGGATCCACAACAACACCTGCACTCACAACCTTCCCTAAATTGGACCTGTGAAGAGGGTAGTCTCTAATCAAGTGATCATGCACCAAACAAGAAAATAAATTATTCAAAATATTTAAATACCAAACCCTTTATTTAAATCCATCAATAGTGCATACAAAAATGAAAGGACAAATATTTTTCTTCAAATCCACCTCCACAAAAACCCTCATATTTACCGTAAAATAGTTTTGATGGCCATTGAGGATAGAAACTTTGTGGAATCTGGCCTATTAAACTAAGAATCGAAAGGAATTTTCTTGAATGCTTACTATGGATTGGGATAAAAGTATGCCTACCTGTTGTTTAACTCAAACACTACATCCCACCATGTGTTACAATTTGGTACCTAGAATATTGTAGGTTTTTTTATTACACAATTTTTAGCTTGGGAAAATCTCAACCCAAGATGTGAGACACAATTGGGGACACCTATCAGTGTCACTTCAATAAATTCCCCCCTCATTTTAGTGATGGAAAAGTTCAACACAAGGGAGGCTTACCAGGTGACCCTAAGGGGGATTGCAAGGGGAGAGGCAAATGCTTGAAGGAACCACCCCTATAGGTCACGACTAAGAGATATTGAGACTTTATGGAGGATGAGTATGATTCAAGGAAAATGTTTCCAATGTTGTATACATGCAAAACAATGTTAGACAAGTCAAAACAAGACAATATATGATGAAATAAGTCTTGAAACAAGAGGTAAATTGGCAAAAAACCTTGTTATACAAAAAATGCAGTATATAATAGTGATATATCAGAAACAATGAAATTGTAACAACTGCAAATTAGACCATAAAAAATCAGCATAAGATATTGGATAATAAAGCTTATAATTAGTGAACAATCTTCTAATGTTTAAACCAAAATTTTGATGTCAAAAGAGGGTCGTAAAAGATTGTTATAAGAAAATAATTATCGAATCCTTATGGATGTAGAATTTTTTTTCTACAACAACAAATTCCAACGACCAAAATCAATAAGTAAACCATCCAAACAATATCCTTTATCAGTAGATTAATTATCACAACTTACAAGCTATTTTTAGTGGTAGGAAAGTGAGGAAATTGTGTGAAAAAGAGTGTTTTGTTGCAACCCTAATGGTTATAACTTAATGTTTATCACAACATACTAACCACTTTACCAATCAAGAAGCCCTTGAAGAATAACAAAATACAAAGCATGTAAAATTCAAATCCAACTTGAACAATTCCAAAAACTCAATATTCGCGTTTACCAATGCAAAAATTAACAATCTCCAATGCAAAGATTAATGCCTTTCTATTGGGTGAATGGAGTCTCTTCCTTGGAAGGAAAACTAAACAAAGAGAAACAATATATTTTTGTTGAGAGTTAAACCCTTATAAAACCCAACAACAATCCTTCCAAATCGTCGTGTGGAATCCAAGATGAACTAGGGTTTGATAATTCTCTAGGGGTGTAAACCCTCTTACTCCCTAGAGAAATAAACCCTAGCTAAGCTTTGAAACAATAGTTTAAACCCTCTTAATCCTTGTATACATCCTTATATCCATTCAATAGAAAAGAATAATAAACTTTGGTGGAGGGTGTAAGCCCTTTTACTCCTCCTAGGGTTTAAGATATTTTCTTGAATTTAAACAAGCAAGATAGCAAATAATTGCATAAATTACTCACCATATCCAAGATAAAGCATGTAATAAACCCTTTTCTACCAAAATATCATCCACAAATTTCCAAATAAACACCATCAAGAGAAGTCACTAGCCTTTATTGCTCCAATAGACAAGAATTGCATCCATGATGACAAGAAAAAGAGAGATAGGGAATTGTCCAAGAGGGCTGAAATTTCAGTCCAATAGTAAAAATATCAAGTGATGAGTTATTTTCTTGTGAAAAATGACTTTCCTCTATTTATAGAGGAAAACCCAAGTCATAGTTTGTCCACATTACAATTAAATCCATAATTTTAGGCTAAAACCTAAATTACAATGCTTAATTAGCAAATCGATTTTCTCTTTTTTCCCACAAAAGCTACAAAATGACAAAAAATAAAAAAATGATGGGACATAAGTCCATACAACTCCTCTCTAAGGTGGAACGTGTGAATATAACCCTCCCAAGGCCAAGAGATCATGTTAGGAAGGTGCCATATCATCCCCATATCAAGCAAATAAGTGGGGCTTCAATCCCACAACACTACCTAGTGCACCTAAATGGCCAACCGTCCTCCCAAATGTGTGACGTCAAGCTTCCTAAGAGAGACATTTTGGCATAGGAGGGTGACATCATCCCTTCTTAATTGTTCTGATCCTTGTTCATATTCTAGGGGATTCCTCCAAGGTGCAACGTTCATCATTCTAGGCCTCCAATGAGTGGGGTGCAATGCCAATCCAATGGGATTTCAAGGCCCTATGAAGGTCCAAGTGGCTTAGTCCCTTCATGAGTAG
>ML814295.1:58328-94154 GCA_009831015.1 Picea engelmannii | reverse complement strand
TTATTGTTAGGTGCAATAAATTTTTGATTGCATATGAATACCATTGATATAGATGCTTATTGTGTTGGATTACTGAGAGGGGTGGTGAATCAGTAATAGATCAATCTAATCCTTTTTAACCATGTAATCCAAGTGTTATATCACTGTAGCATTATCATCCAATAACTGTAGAGTAAATAAGAAATGAACAAATGAACAATCATGCACATACACAAGACACCAGTGTTTTACGTGGAAACCCAAAGTAGGAGAAAACCACAGAATGATTTTTCTTATATGTCTTGAAGAATTACATTCATTGGAAGCACCAACTTCCTTAGTTTTCCAGCTGCAACTGGAAGGAGGCTCCAACCCCCTAGTTTCTCAAGCTACAACTTGAGGGAAGCTCCAACTCCCCAATTATCTCACTACAACCAGAAGGAGGCTACAACCCCCTAAGTTCTCCAGCTACAACCGGAAGGTGGCTACAACCACCTATCATTGCCCCATCCAACTGCCCTGAAGTAGAAGTAGAATGATGAAACCACTATCACACTATCACTATGAGATATACCATTGTACAATAGTATCAACCTGTACCAATGGCATGCATCCAACCTGTACAACTACCATGTAATCAATATGTACCTGAACTAAACATGTATCAACAAAAATACAACATGTACATGACCTATAATGTTGCAACACGCGTATGTATGTGCCCTATCTGTTATGCATACCTAGGATGTACGCTACCAAACTGTTATGCAACATGTGTATGCCTTCTGAAAAATAGGGTTTTCTTTCTTCTGAAAAATTCAGACCCTGTGTAACTTCTTTCACATAGATCTATAACCTGTCATTGTATCCATACTGTAATTGTACCCTGTGCATGAATCCTCATACATAACCTTTACCCAAAACATATATATATATATATATATATATATATATATATATATATATATATCTATTAATGTGCCATATAGGTGTGTGTAATCATGAACAAGTATAATAACCCTCACATGATCTAGTTATCAAACCCTTTCTGATATTCAACCTCTCGATACATCAACCACTTCATAAATACAAGCTCTCAACCATGTACCACAAACCCTTAGACATATGCCAATAAATACAAGATGTGCCTCAAAAAGAAGTATCAATGATAAATATACCAGCACTGTATTTCTATAGATTTGAATGATGCAAAAGATTCCATGCAACCACTAGTCTCTCTAGGGAGAATCCTCAAATATCCATAACCATTTATCATGCATACATCAAAATACAACCATTCATAGAAATAAGACATACCTTTTGAACCAATGGATAGATCTGATGTATCTGATCACTGTAGACCTTCCTGGGAGCTTGATCTCATAATCTAGAACCTATGCATCTTCATCTTCTCAAGTTTCCTTGGCTTTACCAACATGTACACACCCTAATACACTGCCAACCCGCGTATGTACGCACCCTAATACACTTTCAACTCGTGTATACCTCAGTATGTGTGCACCCTAATACACTGTCAACCCGCATACACCTTATAAAATAGGGTTTTTTTGTATTTGCTGTAATTCCGAGAATTTCTCCATCAACCCTTCGTACTACCTCAAACTTTCGCAGCTTCAGATGTATCAATGAGTACTTACAATAAACCTCACACTACAAAAGATATTGAATATGTTCAAGTGTGATTAAATGAGAGAGCCTTGCTTCTTATTTATACTTTCATGTAGCATCCCACTTTCCTTATTTTAGAGATTTCTCCATTAACTTTATTATTTAAATAATTTTGTTTGCAAACACTTTGACTTTTTGGGGCTTCTAGATGACTCATGAGGGTCCTCCAACTTCACATGGCCATAACTCTCTAACCACGAGGAGTTATGTGACATTCCACATACCACCAGAAATGGCATGACAAGCACTATCCATCTAGGATAGTTTCACTAACAAATTCATTGACCTTCATCTCATTATTCCACTATTAAGCATGGGTTCTCTAACCATACTTCTAGGATAACTCAATCCGCAAAGCATCTTCCCATGAGGGATTTCACCATAAAGGGACCACTTTGGAGTTCACCCATTTTTACTTCTTATCAACCATGACAAGACAATAATGAGTCATCTTTACATTAGACAAACTTGGGTCCATTACCCAAACCTATGTGCTACTGGAATTTGCTACCAGACTTTCTTCAAGGGTTGACATCAATGATAACCAACCTTAATCAACATATTGTACTTGTTTACAAGATGAACTAACATATCCTCTAGATACATATTTCTTGTTTCCTCTTGTTTTTCTTGTTCTGGGAAGGTACCCTTGTGAAATATGTTTGATGAACAATCCTTGCAGAAGCTATCATAGAAGAAATTTATAAGGATGAAACAACTGCTAGATGGGCAACAATCAAAATAGATAGAAACAAACTTAAAGAGAGTTAGAGGAGTCAGAATCAAAGGGAGTCAGAAATTAAAAGGAAACCAGAAAAAGCTTGTGATGATTTGTAGAAATAAAAGAGAGATGTAGTAGACAGAAGCATGGACTCTCTCAGATGGAGGGAACTGATCACAAAATTCCAAAAGAAGAGCATGCATATTGCTCATTCAGTCATGAATTCGAGACTAGGAGGGAGCTAATCCCCAATGAAATGATTCATTGAATAAGAATCTATAAAGAATATGAAGTATCTACCCATGTTCTTCATTGGAAGTAGCATCCATGATAAGCAACACGTGTTCAATTTGACTCTAGAAGATGTCTTCTTCGAAAAAAAGCCTTGAATATTCTTGGTTTTCCATCCACATTTATGTTCCTATGACAGAAGGTTAGAGACTTCAAGAAATAAGGGCATGCAATCTATAAAATATTCCTTGGGCTCCAACATTAAAGAGAAATGTGAGGAAGAACATGAAGATTCCTAGAAAGAAAGAAAATCCAGAACAACCAATTGAACTAGTTTGAACCCACTAGAAGCAGTCAAGCAGAAGGAATGGAAGGAATCTGTGATGAAGAGAAATGTATGTGAGGAATTGTGAAAAATAATTATAAATGGAAGCATTGATAGATAAAAGGTGAGACTCAGTGATAGAGGGTTCTCCCAGAAGGAGGGAGAAGACTATGATGTCATCTTGTTCCAGTAACCAAACATACCTGAGCCATTATATCTCCTATAGTATCCATGGGTTGGAGTTTACATCATATGAATGTAAGATTGTTCTTCTCAAAAAAAGTGATTGAAGAAGAAGTGTATGTAGAGAAACCTCAAGGTTTTGAGGCATACCAGAAAGAGACCCATGTATGAAGATAAAACAAGACCTTGTATGTATTCAAGCAACCTGGTGCAGAACCTCTCATGTACAACATACGTGTGGTGAAAACTTCCTTGACAGAGGAAGTGTATTAAAATGATTCTTCAGAAGTCCGAGACAATGGATTGAAAATCTATGGAAAACTCCCATGATGAAATATCTGAAGAACATGAGAGACTCTAATCCAGTAGATCTGTCTATGTATCAAAAATTGATTGGCTCATTAATGTATTTGGAGAATACTCAGCCTAGTATTTTCCTTGTGGGATGTTTGATTTATGATATACAACTGCATGGATTTATCGATTCAGATTGGACAGGGAGTGTAGATGATAGAATAAGTACTACTTGGATATGTTTTAGTTTGATCTTTTCCACGATGTCATGGGATAGCAGGAAACAAAATTCCATTACACTCATCACTGCAAAAGTAGAGTATATTGTAGCTTGTGATGCTTGTACAGAAGAAGTGTGGCTCTGTAAATTGGTTTCTGGACTTTTTGATCAGCTATTGAATTCAACCATGATATATTATGATGATCAGAGCTATGTGAAGATTTTAGAGAACCCAATGTTCCATGACATGTCGAAGAACATTGAGATCAAGCATTTTATTCTTCATTGTAAAGTCTAGAGGAGAGAAGTTTCTCTCTAGTATATCTCCACAAATGAGCAGATAAAAAATATTTTGGTAAAGCCTCTGTACAAGATGAAAAGTTTGTGTACTTAAGGGACAAGTTGGGGCTCATGGAGATGAATTCCTTATTGAAAAAGGAAGTGATTACTCCCAGGTTGGGAGGGAGCACTGATATGTTATTGATTTATGGACAATCATTTTCTAGTTCAGAAAATGGTCCAAGTTGGGCAGTTCCTTTCCAGTCCGGAAAGTGGTTCGAGATTTCTGATGGACAGTCATTTTCCAGTTCGGAAAATGGTCTAGATAGGAAATTCATTTTCCCAATGAGAATGGTCCGATATATTGTTGATGTACCATAGACAATGATTCCCCTTATAGCCAATGTGGGGGAATAGTCTAGGAAAATGGTCCGATAGATTGCTGATGTACAATAGAAAATGATTCCCCTTGTGGCCAGTGTGGGGGAATAGTCTAGGACAATCATTCTTCTTGGAAGTCACTCTAAGTAGTGGTTAAGTAGAATGGTTTTCCTCACTAGGAAGTCATTCTTTCGAAGTTCACAGTTGTGAGCATTTTTGAAGAATGGTATGTTTTGGAGGTTGGTGCAGGACAATAATTTCCATAGGAAATGGTCCAGAAAGTCATTCCCTAGGGAATAATCATTCTCTCCAGGTTGCATTGTGATTGGTGTCAGGGGAATGGCCTATTTAGGTGAATGGTCCAGGTTTAGAAATCAGGGACAACAATTCCCTAGGGAAGACTCATTCTCTCTAAGTTGCACTATGATTAGTGACGGAGGAATGGCCCAGTTAGGTGAATGGTCCAGGCTCAGAAATCAGGGACAATTATTATTCTATGCTTGGGAAGAATAGTCCAGATATCCCATGGATGATGTTTTACTTTCTGAGGGAATATGCTCTTCTAGATCTCACAGATGTGAGTGGAAGAATGGCCTATATGAATCAGTTTGTATCATGATATTGTTTATGCAGGTTGATATCAGATGATATTATTTTTGTGGAGACTGTATGTCTCTGGACAATAATTGTATGCTAATGTGGTGGATGTGATCCATTGGTAGTGAATGGTTGTCATTGGTTAGTAGAGGTGTGCTACTATGAGTTGTTGTGTACCACTATATAGTAGTTGTATACTACTATGGATAGACACAGTTGTGCTATATTGGATGGAATTATAGTAGCAATATGATACTATATGAGTGCCATGGAGACTACCACTAGTGTTGGAGTTGATTTCCAGCTATATGGATAGCCAGTGTGTTGGTGGAAAAACATTCTCTAGGAAGATAATGGTTCAGACAGAACAAATTGCTGGTGGAAAGGCATTTTGTCTATGGAGAATGGTCCAGGTTGACAGATTGTTCACATATCATGGACTGGTATTTTCATAAGGCACAAATTGTGGCTCGATTAGGAAAATGGTTCAGGACCAATATTTTCTAAGGCATATAGGTAGAGACAGATCTTTATGGTACATATGACCCGATTAGAAAATAGTCCTAGACTGACATTTCTGTAGGAATGGTCTCTATAGCCCATGGCATAGATTTAAGAATCTATTGGGATAGTCATTCTTCTAGGATGTATGTCCGGATTAGAAGAATGGTCCTTACATCACTATGTGGAGTGAGTGACTTATTCGACATCATGCTCGATTACTCAGATGGAGTATGGATTCGAGATATGATGCAGTTGATGCTATCATATTATACTAATAGTAATGATGTTACTCGTGAGTTGATCTATGTGATCATGAGATAGCATGTGTGGTTATGATGATGCTACCGGTTGAATGATATGTTTATGCTCAAGACCCTTTCTTTTAATACCTCCCTATCTAGGAGGGAGTGTTGATATTATGGTATCTACGGGAGGTATTAACCTCTACATCTAACATTTGATTAGACTAGAATATTCTGGGAAGCAAGAGAAACCCTAAAACGTTGGATAATAAGCCTAGAAGTAAAGTTGACTCAAGAGAATATTTAATATTGAGCTATTAGCCTCTAGAAAGAGAATTTGGCCTATTCAAGTGAGATAGAGCAGTATAAATAGAGGGCGCTAGAGCTCATTTGACACTCACAGACTCACAATTGCATAAGACTGGTGGTGCAAAAGTTTGGAGAGGGAGTGTAGCTGCAAATGCTCCAACTAGGATTTTGGATTTTGGTTGGACTTGGTCTTATGGTTATGGTTTGGAATTTCTGCTTGGTTTATGGTTATTCTTTCTTGGTGTTCTACCCTTGGAGAAATGTGCGCTACCCTTGGTTGGTTATTGGTCTGCTACCAGAATTAGTTTGTCTATCAAGGTTAAGGTGCTTAGGGGTGGCCTTTGTGCCTATGGTTGGGTGAAAATATTTCTATATTGTCTATGGAAAAATGAGAACATCTCTTTAATTCTACCAGGAATATCCCAGCGATGAGATGTCGGGAAATTATATTTCATTTTGGATGTATCTGTGTAGAGCTTGACGATATTTCAGAACCAAATTTTGCTTAGAACATTTGATACCCAACTTGGTGTGCAAGGTATGGAAGGTATTGGTGAACTCCGGAACCGCATGGCCCCTATCGCAACAAGGATCAATATTCCCTCCTTATGAAGTAATGGCTTCCATTTTGTTGAGTTCCCTAGGGAGAGGAAAAACATTTGTTGAATCTGCATATTGATGAGATGCATGCCTTGCTGGAGAATTTGTGCTTCTTAGCTTGTTGAAGGTTGTCACAAACTTGTGGCTAGAAGGGTTGGACCTTTTGAACCAGTATGGCTACATGAGATGACTGTGTGTAGAAGGAATCCTTCTGGTTTGCTTCAATCTTGTCGACCTACTTCTGTTGGACAAAAGGTGCTTGGACTAAAGTTGCAGTGGTTGCGGTGTTCTTCTTCTCACCTTTTGAACATACTGTGAAGAAACTGAATTTTGTAATATGAGATACTACCTTTAGACACTATTTAGGTTGGACAATAGTCAGAAATATCTCTGGTATCCTATAGAGATGAACCCCCAAAGTAATAATGACCCTACGGGGTTGAGAATCATATATATCATGGCACTTCCACATATACGACTAGCCCAAGAGAAAATCACAGACTTCCAGTGGGGAAACATCAAATAATAGCTCATCCTTGAAGGGTTGGATGTCGTATGATAGTCGGCACTATTGGCTGACAGGAATATCTCGTCCTTGGTGAATCCACCCGATGTTGTATGGTTGCGGGTGTGGTTTTGTCAACGATCCCAACTGTTTGACGACCTTTGCTGAGATGAGGTTCTTTTGTCTTCTGCTATCAACAATAAAATGTAGTGGGGTCCCCTTCACCCACATTTGTTAATGAAAAAGGTGCTCCCCCTCTTCAGGATTTGATTTTTCTTTTGGTTGAATTGTTGCGATCACGACAATAGTAGTGGGGTCTGCGTCGATGATCTTTCTTCTACCAGTATTTTATGAATCGGATTTTGAATTAGCATTCGACTCCTTGTATTTGATCTCAGCTGCCAATGACTATTTTGAGCGACATTCATCAGTGTTGTGCCAGAGGATTTTTTGGAAATCACACCACTTTCCAGTGTCCTGCATCTTCCCATGACCCTTCTTTTCCTATGGCTTGGACTAATTTTCGGGAGGCTATTTGTTAGGGTTGTCTATATCATAATTTGGTTGTTGTGGATTTGAAGACCCTAAATCCCATTTGTTTTGGTGCCTAAATATCTGCTCGATTTTGATAGCATATCGATAGGCATCTCCCAGCGATAAGATTTCGATAAACTCCATTTCAATTTGGATATATTTATGTAGACACCCATGGTATTTCAAAACCAAATTCCACTCAAAATATTTGATACCCATCTTGGTGCGCAAGGTATGGAAGGTATTGGTGAACTTTGGCACTGCTTGGCCCCTCTCTTGATGTAGCATGGTCCATCTCATGTATTGGTCATCATAGTGGTAATATTGTTCCTTGACCATATCCACACAAAAATCACAAGTGAGCTCGACCCCATATATTCCAGAATCCTCTGTGGAAATTTGCTCCCAGTCATTTTCCCACCAATATTTGACATAGGGGAGAGCCTTAAGGAGTGCGAAGGTGATATTTTCCTTGTCGAAAAATTTGGGAATAGAGAAATAACCTTCTAGCAGAATTAACCATTTTTCTAGGACATCTCCATCTATTTGTCCTTCAAATACGAGAATATCAAAATTAACTTGTACCTTGAAAGGAGAGGTGCCTCTAAAGTGGTCGCTTGATGAAGACGTGTCAGTTTTTATCAGTAGGTTTTGAAGGATGTGGGAGAAATTCTCCATCATTTCATCCCTTTGTTGCATGAGAGCTTGCTCAAGCAATAGATTAATAGAATCGTCTGCTCTATCATTTTTCTTTTCTTCTGCCATGTAGGGTTTCTTGGTCGTGTGAGATCGATTTTCCTCAAGAGAAACAAGTTAGAGAACCAACTTTCTATACTCGGATCTCATTGGGGACATGCACTAAAAAATGATCAAGAGAAGCCTGCTTTGAAACCACTGATCTGGATTATTTTCAGCACAAAATGAGAGCAAGGATATAATAAAGAAATTTACAGAGATATCTCAAATATCCAATAATATAACAGAAATATATTAGAGATGCAACCATAAACATAGAGATAGAGTAATACACAATTTATATTAGTTAGCGAAATGTACAAGACTGTAAAAATACAGAGTGAAAGACTCACTAGAATGGTGGAAGCTTATCTCTGAGAAGAGATGCGATGACTAGTCACATTCCCAAGAATATGATTGTTACAATGAGGCTCCAAAGGATTTTTTAACATAAATAAAGTCCAAAACCCTAACCTCGGAAGATGAAAATTCAACAATTTTGTGGACCCAGTTTTGGGTAGTTTGGTGTATCAACTTCCCGGGGGCGTAACTTTGGCATACGATCTATGTTTAGGGCACACGATAGCTCGTTGGAAAGGTATAGTCGAGTAGATTCATTTTGGAGGCTCAATTAGAGATTTTGAATATCTTTGAGGTGTTATATCTAGAAAAACCTTCATTTAGGCCCTCAAAATGGCCCTGAAAGTTTAGGAACCGAAAAACTGCTAAAAATAGTAAACTATCAGAAGACTATTTTAAGATAGTTGGAATAGGTGGGTGGCCACCAATATCCACCTGGATCAATCTTCCCTCATTAGGAAGAAATGGTATCCATTTTTTTGAGTGCCCAAGGGAGAAGGAAAAATGTTTGTTGAATATGCATCTTGATGAGTTGCTTGCCTTGCTGGAGAAGTTGCGTTGCTTGTTGAAGGCTGTCAAAAAAATGTGGCTGGAAGGGTTGGAACTTTTGAACCAGTCTGGCTACACGAGATGAGTGTGTTCAGAAGGAATCCTTGTAGTTTTCTTCAATATTTTCGACCTAATTTTTTTGGAAAAAGGGTGCTTGGACTGAGGCTACAGTGGTTGCGGTGCTCTTATGTTCACCTTTTGAACATAGTGTGAAGAAAATAATTTTTTTAGTATGAGATACTACCTTGCGTCACTGTTCAGGTGGGACAGTAGTCAGAACTACCTCTGGTATCTTGTAGAAATAAACCCCTAGAGTAATAATGACATTACGAGGTCGAGACTCATAGATAGCATGGTGCTTCCACATATACGACTGGCCCAAGAGAACATCACATACATCTAGTGAGGAACCATCACATAATACCTCATCCTTGAAGAGCTGGATGTCATATGACAATCAACACTGTTGGCTGACACGAAGATATCGTCCCTTGAGAAGCCACCCAAAGTTGTATGGTTGCGGGTGTGGTTTTGTTGACAATACCAACTGTTTGACAACCTCTGCTGAGATGAGGTTCTTCTGGCTTCCACTATCAACTATAAAATGCAGCGGGGTCCCCTTCACCCACGTCTGTGAATGAAAAAGGTGCTCCCCCTCTTAAGGATATGTTGGTTCTTCTAATTGAATTGTTTTGGTCACGACAATAGAAATGGGGTCTACATCGATGACCTGTCTACTACCAGTATTTTCTGAATTAGATTCTGAATCAAGGTTCGACTCCTTGTCTTTGACCTTGACCACCAATGACTGTTTTAAGTGACATTCATCAGTGTTGTGCTAGAGGCATTTTTTGAAATCACACCACTTTCTAGTGTCCTTATTCGTCTTCCCGGGAACCTTCTTTTCCTATGGCTTGGACTATTTTTTGGGAGGATGTTTGTTAAGACCATCTTTATGATACTTTGGTTTTTATGGATTTGTAGACCCGAATTACTGTTTTTTTGGTGCCTAAATTTCTGCTCGATTTTGACAACATATCGATAGGAAGCTCCCAATGATGAGATGTCAAGAAAATCCATTTCAGTTTGGTTGTATCTGTGTAGAACCCCATAGTATTTTAGAACCAAATGTCACTCAAAATGTTTGATACCCATCTTGGTGCACAATATATGGAAGGTATTTGTGAACTTTGACACTGCTTGGCCCCTCTCTTGACGCAGCGTGGTCCATCTCATGTACTGGTCATCATAGTTACCAATAGGGTAATATTTTTCCTTGAGCGCATCTACAAAAAAAATACCAAGTGGGCTTGACAACATATATTCCAGACTCCTTTGTGAAACTTTTCTCCTAGTAAGTTTCCCACCAATGTTTGACATGGGGTAGATCCTTAAGGAGTGTGAAGGTGATATTTTCCCTGTCAAAAAAATTGTGAATAGAGAAATAACCTTCTAACATATTTAACTATTTTTCTAGGGAGTTCGCATATATTTTTCCTTAAAATACAGGAATATAGAAATTAAATTGTACCTTGAAAGACGAGGTGCCTCCAAAGTGGTTTCTTAATGAAGACGCAATGGTTGTTATCGATAGGATTTGAAAGATACAAGCAAAATTCTCCATAATTTTCTCCCTCTATCGCGTGAGAGTTTGCTCAAGCAACAAATTAATTGAATCATTTTCTCTGTTTTTTTTCTTTTCTTCTACCATTGAGGGTTTCTTGGGAATGTGAGAACAATTTTTCTCAAGAGAGATAAGCTCGAGACCCAACTTGCTATACTAAAACCTCGTCGGGGACATGGAATGAAAAATGATCAAGAGCAACCAACTATGATACCATTGTTCCGAATTATTTTCGGCATGAAATGAGAGTGAAGATATAATAAATAAATGTACGGAGATATATCATATATACAATATTATAACATAAATATATCAGAGATGCAACCATAAAAAGAGAGATACATTAATACACAATTTCTATTAATGAGAGAAATGTACAAGACTGTAAAATACAGAGTGAAAGACTCACTAGAATGGTGGCATCTTATATCTCATAAGAGATGTGATAGATACTCACATTCGCAAGAAGATAATTGTTACAATGAGGCTCCAAAGGCCATTTTAACATAAATAAATTCCAAAACCCTAACCCCAGAAGATGAAAAACCAACAATTTTGTGCACCCTGTTTTGGGTAGTTTGGTGTATCAACTTCCCGGGGGCGTAACTTTGACATACAATCTTTGTTTGGGGTGCACAATATCTCGTTGGAAAGGTATCATCAAGGAGATTAATTTTGGGGGTTTAATTAGAGACTTTGCCTGTCAATGAGGTGCTTGATCCCGAAAAAACTTCATTTAGGCCCTCAAAATGGCCCTAGAAGTTTAGGAATTGAAAAGCTGCTAAAAATAGTAAACTGCCAGAAGACTATTTTGAGCCAGTTAGAATTGGTGGGTGGCCACCGATATCTTCCTGGATCAATCCTCCCTCCTTAGGAAGTAATTTTCTCCATTGCATTGAGTGCCCAGGGGAGAGGGAAAAGCATTTGTTGAATCTACATCTTGATGAGCTACTTTCCTTGCTAGAGAAGTTGCGTTGCTTAGCTTGTTAAAGATTGTCACGAACTTGTGGCTGGAAGGGTTGGACCTTTTGAACCAGTCTGGCTACATGAGCTGAATGTGTGCAGAAGGAAGCCTTGCGGTTTGATTCAATATTTTCGACCTGATTCTGTTGGACAAAAGGTGCTTGGACTAAGGTTGCAGTGGTTGCGATGTTCTTTTGTTCACCTTTTGAACATACTGTGAAGAAGCTTAATTTTGTAGTATGATATACTACCTTGCGGCACTGTTTAGGTGGGACAATAGTCGAAACTACCTTTGGTATCCTATAGAGATGACCCCTCAGAGTAATAATGACACTACATCATCGAGACTCATAGATAGCATGGCACTTCCACATATATGTTTGGCCCAAGAGAACATAAAAAACATCCAGTGTGGAAACGTCACATAATACCTCATCCTTGAAGGGATATATGTCATATGGAAATCGACACTATTGGCCGACACGAAGATCTCGTCCCTGGAAAAGCCACCCGATGTTGTATGGTTGTGGGTGTGGTGTTATTGACAATATCAACTATTTGATGACCTCTATTGAGATGAGTTCTTATGGCTTCCAATATCAACAATAAAATGTAGCGGTGTCCCCTTCACCCACATCTATGAATGAAAAAGGTGCTCCACCTCTTCAGGATATTCTAGATCTTCTGGTTGAATTGTTGTGGTCGAGACAGTATCAGTGGGGTCTGTGTCGATGATCTGTCTTCTACTAGTATTTTCTGAATCAGACTCTGAATCAAGGTTGAACTCCTTTTCTTTGATCTGGGCCACCAATGACTATTTTGAGTGACCTTCATTAGTTTTGTGCTAGGGGATTTTGTGGAAATCACACCAATTCCCATTTTCCTTCTTCGTCTTCCCGTGACCCTTTTTTTCATGTGGCTTGGACTGGTTTTTGGGAGTTTGTTTGTTAGGGACGTCTTTATCATACTTTGGTTGTTGCCGATTTGCAGACTCGAAATACAATTTGTTCTGGTTCCTAAATTTCTTCTAGATATTGACAACATATCGATAGGAAACTCCCAATGATGAGATGTCGAGAAACTCCATTTCAATTTGGATATATTTGTGTAGAGCCCCATGGTATTTTAGAACCAAATGCCACTCAGAATCTTTGATACCCACCTTGGTACGCAAGGTATGGAAGGTATTGGTGAAATACAACCCTAATTGGCCCCTTTCTTGATGCAGTGTGGTCCATCTCATGTACTGGTCATCATAGTTACCAACAGGGTAATATTGTTCCTTGACCGCATCCACAAAAAATTCCCAAGCGGGGTTGGCCTTAGATATTCTAGACTCCTCTGTGGAAATTTTCTCCTAGTAAGTTTCCCACCAATGTTTGACATGGGGAAGAGCCTTAAGGAGTGTGAAGGTGATATTTTCCATGTCAGAAAAATTATGAATAGAGAAGTAAACTTCTAGCAGATTTAACCATTTTTCTAGGGCATCCACATATATTTGTCCTTCAAATACAGGAATATCAAAATTGCCTTGTACCTTGATAAGAGAGGTGCATCCAAAGTTTTTTCTTGATGAAGATGCGTCGGTTGTTATCGATAGGTGTTCAAGGATGTGGGAAAAATTATCCATCATTTCATCCCTCTGTTGCGTGAGAGCTTACTCAAGCAACACATTAATAGAATCATTTGCTCCGTCGTTTTTATTTTCTTCCGCCATGGAGATTTTATTGGGTGTGTGAGAGAAATTTTCCACAAAAGAGACAATATCGAGACCCAACTTGTTATACTCAGCCCTCATTGGGGACATGCACTGGAAAATGATCAAGAGCAACCTTCTTTGATACGACTAATCCATATTATTTTCGGCACGAAATGAGAGAAGAGATATAATAAAGAAATGTACAGAGATATCTTAGATATCCAATAATACAATAGAAATATATTAGAGATGAAACCATAAACACAAAGATACAGTAATACACAATTTCTATTAATGAGTGAAATATACAAGACTGTAAAAATACTCAGACCTTCAGTTTCATTTGAAGGCTATAAATGGGCCAATTCTGAGCTATGGAAAAGAGGAGAAAGAATTCAACTTTGAGAGAAAAGTTACTCTGGAGAAATTATTTACTTCAAATTGAGTCTGCATCCCTTTGTCCTTTAAGTCTGAACACAGTGTTCAGCCCCCAAGCTCTTCCCTTATTGATTGAGAACTTCATTGTCTCTCTTCTATGAGCTTGCCTTTGGTGGAGGATTGATGTGGTGGAGGCCCAGCTGGAACGAACTTAGTCTCTCGGTTCCGAACCATGCCGACACAGAATTCTGTCACATTTTCACTTCTGCTGATCATATATTAATAGAAATACTCTTTTCCCATCCAATTGATATCTTGAAAATATTTGAATTATTATTCCATGGGCATATTTGTCATGTTTATTAATAGATTATGCTATTGAATGTGCTAACATCATATATTATCACCATATACTTTCTTTTCTTGGTTGTTGAGGACTAGTTGCAGGTATATTGATTTGGGTCAGGTGCTCAGCGGTGGACTTCATTGAATGTCTAAACGAGGTAGGCCTTTTATCTTGTCTTTCTAGCATATTTGTTTATATAGCATACTTGAGAATATAGTTGATTTCTGTAGTCATTTCCGTCTGTTGTGGTTTATCCTAGCCATAGAGATATTTTCCTCGTAACAGAATTAGCGACCATACTGGGGATTGAATATTATTTCTGAGGGTTTGGAGTGTTTTTCTCCTTAGATTGCTCTCATTCTTATTGTGTTTATTGTCGTATCATTTCTTGATCGCCTCTGGTCACTTTGGGTCTGATTTTTTCATCCTTATCCCTTTCCTATCTTTGTTTTTGAAACATATACGTGGCTTTTTGCTTGACAATCGTGTATATACACGTGTTGTCTTTCTGGAAGATGCGTACATACACTTTGTTTCCTTAAATAGTCTTATACATCAACCTCTTGTGCTTGTTTATTGGGTTTGGTGGTTGCTGGGTGGGATTTGATGTTTGCTGAGTCTTCTTGGGTCTCTGTAGTGACTGTTAAGTGTCTGTGGGATGACATGAAACCTGTCTTTGGTTGAATTTATGGGCAGAGTCTTTCTCATCATATTTTCATTTTGATTGTCCTTGTACTTTGGGTTGGGTGTCTTGCTGCTTGGTATCCTACTTGAGTTGTCTCTTTCTATACACAATAGATTTTTTATATATCAAGTTGTTGTTCAGTCCATGCAAATTCTTTTTATTATATTGAAAATACAAAAATATTAGGCATTTTGCATTTCTTGGCATTTTTATCTTTTGAGTCTTTGTCATTATCTTAGCGCATGTAATGAAAGATTGCATTTTTACTTCAGAATTGTAGAGTTGAAATTGAAAATTGCATTTGTTTTAAGAAGCATATCATTCATTGAAAATTGAAGTTAGGACTTTGCATTGTATTCATATTTACTTTACTTGATGAGTCATAACATCATGAGTTTCACTACCACACATTTTTGAGTAAGCACGACCACTAAAAGTAAGGCTATAATTTAAAATTGATTAGTAACGATTTTATTTTCTAGGGTGCACAAACTATCTTAGGATTTAGTGCCTTGGAATATGATTTTGTGAGTAAAATTCTCCAAGGCTACTAAATCAACATATGTGTCTGACAAAGGGAGTGGAGGAATCCATTGTATAATCGGTAATATCAGGAGGCGTCGCTTACACTGAAGTTAATCACGAGGTCGCGTGAGGTTGGTTGAAGGGATACCCCCTCGATACCTTCTTAGCGTCAGAGATATTTCTGGGGATATATTCATATCTGGGGATCTTTTTAGTGCCCTTACCTCCGTGAGAGGCAATGATTTAAAGGTTTCAAGATTTTCTACCCTGCCCATACGGTGGACCTCACTTACGACTACTCATCTGTGCATTGGTTATACATTGGTTTCTTAGTTTCTTGACTTAGGTGCCACATAGGTTACTTGCAAGGGTTATTCTACAGGTACCCTGGGTCAGATAAGGGTCAGACAACACACAACCTTTATGGAGGATTACCTCTCTGGGGGGAGCTGAATGACTAGTTGTTAAGCCCACAAGGACCATTATAACTGATTTTTTTACTTCCAATATTTAGCAGGGAGTCTTAGGCCCCTCTTAGGTGAGACATACCTTCTTTAGGGAGGGAGTCCCCTTTCATCCACTTTACCCCGTTTGTGTGCATATTTGTCGTTTGATTTTTGGTGAGCTCTTTGATTACTAGTTGGCATTAGGTTTTATTTTTGTATTTATATTCTTAAGTCATCATGGAGTCAGACCAACATCTCCGTCACTCTCGTCGCTTGTTACAGTTACCACCGGATTTTGAGTCTTTTCCTTATAAAAGGTGTAGAGTTATTGGACATGGTACAAACACCTTCACTGTTCAGACTTGTGATTCTACAAGGATGAGTATTGAACCTAGTATTTAGAACATTGGGATCCCTTTGACTCCTGCAACCAAAATGGTTGTATTGTTGGAGGAACCTATCATTACTATGGCCCGTCCTATAGTGAATGCTCAATATATTTCCTCGGACCCATTTGGGTCTCTTGGTCACTCACCGGGCTATAATGTTCAGTCCATCCCTATGGCCTCTAGTCCTTTTTCCTATGGCCTCTAGTCCATCCCTATGGCCTCCATTCTCATTTGGTGGTTCTAATATCCCTCAAATGACTCCTAATGTGGGAGGTATTCCTTCTTTTAACCTTGGGTCTAATCCTCTTGCTTCTGGGTGGAGAAACCAACCTGGTGGACAAGCTTCTACTAAATTTCTATCCTATACCCTTACCTCCTCAGTGATGATTCTTAACAACATGTTTGGCATGACGAATCCACCTCTATCCTACAAATTCACACCCGGAGGAGGTCAGTTTCACGCCTTGGGAAACCCCCAACCCGGATCCAATCCGGCTGGAGGAAATTTTTATAACCCCCATGAGAACATTCCTACTGGAATGATGCCCAACCAACCTTTTATGAATCGTCCTAGAGGAGGGTCTTACAATCCCAGACAAGGACATGGTGCTTACTAGAACCTTGGATGGACTGCAGTTCCTCAAACATAATCTTTCCATGGAGATTGGGGCCAGATGTCACAACCCCGACTCCCTTTTATGGCCACGCTTAATTTGCCAGACTTGAATAAGTTGATGAATGACCCTATGTCTCATGATCCTACATGGACCCCTGTCCCCACCAAGCTTCCTTCGAACATTCTGAAATTTGAAGGTAAGAATGGCAAGGATCTTGGTGATCATGTCACCACCTTTCACCTATGGTGCTCTTTGAATTCCATTAATGACGATTCCATTCGGTTAATATTATTTCAACGCACTCTCATTGGGGTTTCTGTGAAATGGTATATCGAGCTATCTAGGGGGGCATATGGGACCTTTAGTCAGATGGTGTTGGTCTTCCTTAACCAATTCCAATTTTCGGTTCGTTACGATGCTAGCCTAGAACTTCTATCGACTTTACGCCAGGACACAACCACTCATATCTCAGATCATATCCAGGAGTGGCGTAGATGGAAGAGGTTTATTAAGACCTCCATACCCCCGACCTTTCTCTTAGAATGGTTCCTTAAGTCTTTGCAACCTCCTATCTCAGAGGATGTTGCTACATTCAGAGTTACCACTGAGGAAGAAACGATCTTCAAATCCCATCAATTAGATATTATATACGCTCATTCTGGGATGTTATACCACATTATTTCGAAAACACCGAGGTCAACCTATGACCCTAGACAAAATCCTGGACCTCATGCCGATGGAATTATAGGCTCCGCCAATGTAAAATCTGTAGACTTGGTGACAAACCATTTGAAAGAATTGTCTCTAAACTAGTCTGCGGGAGGGCCATCTTCGTTTGTGTCCTCCAATCCCACTCAGTCGATGGATGTACATTCTGTACAATCATCGACTGGTCCAAATGGTAACCAGCAACTAGAAGGGAATAAGAAGAAAGGACGTAATAATAATCGTAAGGGTGGGAAAAATAATAATAAACCCAAGGATAATGGTAATAATGAGAATACGAATAATAATGTTGGAGAGGGAAAGAAAGAAAGACGTAAGGTGAATTTCCATGTAAGATTTGTACGGATGATCACCTTACTCATTTATACCCCAAACTTGCGGAAGCTACAAGGATATTATCTCTACCACCCACAGTGCTGACAAATCCTTTCCCACATAACCAACACATGGCCTCAAGCTCCTCAAACACCGCAAATTTGGCCAATGGGAGTAAAAACCCATCGTTGCAAGGCAAAGATCGTTTGTGTATCAATATGGTCAATGATAAAGTTCATGTAGCCACTCGATCTTGAGATTATAGTTCTTCACAGGCTATACTTGGTCTAGAATCTCCTCCTCCTTCTCCAGAGATGACTTTACATATCGAAAAACCAGATCCACTGCCTCGTATTTCGAAAGGAGTACTCAAGTGCTCTACCCACAATCCAAATGATAGAGCCACCCATAACTACTCTATTGTTGAGGACCTAGGTCAAAACCCTTGTGCAATGTCGGCTCTGGAGGTACTCCAGACGTTTCCTTCACAGAGGAATACTTTTCTGTCTGCATTAGGATCTCTAGAACCCAGTGGATCAAAATTTATCAAGTTTGATGTCACAGATATGAATCCTTGCTTTCCTTACCATGTGGCATTCCAAATCCACATGGGGTACTCAAAGTATACCATAAAATGTGTGGTTGTTTATGAAGACACTACTACATGTGTGATGTCCTTGATCTGTTGGAAAGCTCTCAGTTCTATGACTCTTTCTAAATCATCGAACATGTTGACTGCTTTTGATGGCCATTCCTTCTTCCCTCACCATATTCTTCCTTACTTTCCAGTCTAGTTGGGTGGGAAGATGGTAGAGGTGGAGGTTGAGGTATTTGATATGGCTCTTGATTATAACTTGTTACTAGGATGAAATTGGACCGATGTTATGACTATCATCGTATCATCTGTCTTCCATACTCTTTGTTTTCCTCATGATGGGAAGATCGTGACGATCGACCAGTTATCCTTTGTGTATGCCAGTCCCAATGAATCTATTGGAATGTCGATCCCCATGAGCGACAATTCTCAGCCGGAAACTGACAATATCAGTGTCAGAATGTATTCATCCCTTATGGGCACTTTCGACTTCATGACATCGATTCACCATGTTTACGCCATGTCTAGTAGGCTCGTTTCGTCGGAGAGGTCCATCTATTTTTTCACTTCCTATTTTAACGATCCTTGGACCCTACCTTCCCCAACTTCATATTGTGAAGGTTAGTAACATGATGGAATGGCCATGCCACTATCGACAGTGGAGATTGCGTATCAAGTTGTTCTTGACTCTTCCGCTGATCTCGATCCTGTTGCCTCACCGACAGACATGGAGGATTTCGTTATTAAGCCTGTGTGGGCCACTTCATTGTCTTGTTCACATGACTGCCTCGACGATACTTTTTCCTCAGATGAATCTATCATCGAAGCCATGAATGGTTCTTAAAAACCTTGGGATGATATGCATCATCGCTCTTATTTTCTCCTAGATCTTGAAAGAATCGAACAATATGACTTTCAATCTACTTTGAGTAAGATAGTCAGTCACGCTGTAATTTCACTTGATACACAAGGCATTTATGTCGAAGGAAACATGGAGATTATCTCTCCTACCATCACGATTGATATCTCTCGTACCCCTGGAAATATTGAAAACGTACATATCGGTGCAGATTGTTTGCCAAAATAAATTCTGATCTACACCAAACTCTTCAAGGAATTCTGAGTTATTTTTACTTGGTCATATGAAGAGATGCAAGGAATCAATCCTCATATTGTCGAGCATGAGATTATAACATATACATATGTTAAACCTGGTCAAAAACGTCTTAGAGCTGTCAATCCCTAGCTATTAAGGCAGAGGTAGAGAAACTACTTAATGTTGGCTTTATCTACCTGGTTCCTTTGAATGAATAGGTATCCAATATCGTTCATGTGAATAAGAAGAAAGGAACCATCTGTGTATTTATGGACTTTCCTGACCTGAAAAAATCTTGTCTTAAAGATAACTTCCCAACACCTTTCATTGTTCAGATCCTCGACGATTGTGTGGGAAGTGAAGTGTTTTTTTTTATCGATGGATTTTCAGGGTATAACCAAATTCAAATTAAACCTAAGGATCAACATAAGACGACATTTATTTGACTTTGGGGTACTTTTGCACACCGTAAAATTCCTTTCATCTTTGAAAACACCGGAGCAACCTTCTAATGTGCTATGACCTTTGCATTCCATGATATTAATCATATAGTTGAAGCTTAACTTGATGATCTTGCTGCTCACTCTCGTAAGAGAGCATATCACTCTACGCACCTTTGGCTAGTTTTTGAAAGATGTTGTTACTATAGAATCCGGTTGAACCCTCATAAGTGCATCTTTTGCATTAGGTATGGTCATCTTTTGGGATTTCTAGTTTCTGAGACTGGGATCATGGTAGATCTGTTAAAGATTGAGGCAATATTTTGATTGCCTCCCCTGCGCACTATTCAAAAACTTGAAGGTTTACAAGGGAAGTATAAATTTTTGCGTCGGTTTATAGTAAACTATGCCAATATCACTAAGCGTTTCATGCGTAAATTGAAGAAGGACACCCCTTTTATCTGGGATGAGCGAGCCCATGAGTCCTTCGATGATTTTGAGAAAGCCTTGGTATCGGTGCATCTGTTGAAGTCTCCTGACTATAGTAGGGATTACTTGCTTTATATCACTGCGTCCAAGGAGGCGATTGGTATGGTTTTGGTTTAGTAGGATGATGAGACTCACAAGCACGTCATCTACTATCTTAGTCGAAACTTAGTCGGTCCTAAGCTTAATTATTCTCACATTGAAAAGATAGCTTTGGTTATTGTTCATGAAGTCCAACGTTTATGCCATTATATATTACTTTTCAAGACTACTATGGTTGTCGAATTCAATCCATTTCTATACGTCCTTACCAGGCGTATTATAGCGGGAAAATATAATAAATGGATTGTCATTTTACAAGAATTTGATCTCGATTTCACTTCTACGAAATCCAAGAAATCACTAGTCTTCACAGAGTTAATATCCAACTTTCCATGATTAGATGAGGATGTTATCCATGTTTATTCATTTTCGGACGAACACATTTTCCTTGTCTCGTCGTCTGACCCCTAGTATGGAGATATCATTCTCTATCTTCAAACCTTGAAGTTCCCTCAACATCTCTCGCGAGATGACTGACGGTGTGTAAGATGCCAAGCTAAGAATTATACTATCGTCGATGACACTTTGTATCACCAAGGAATAGACAATATCCTACGTCGTTGTTTAACTCATGAGGAAGCTGAGTCAGTCCTAAATGATTGACACAATGGGGCTTGTGGTGGTCATCTATTCGGGCTTGCGACAGCCCAAAAAACTTTGCGAGCCGATTATTTCTCGCCATCTATCTTTAAAGATTGTGTTGAAGTGATTAAGAAGTATCACCCCTTCCAGGTGTTCACTTGGAAAATGTGCTCGCATCCATCCCCTCTTCACCCAGTCATTACCGTTGGTTCCTTCACCAAGTGGGGGATGGACTTCATGGATTGCAACCCAACTTCGAATGGGGGGCATCAACACATTATCGTGGTCGTCAACTAATTTACTAAGTGGGCCGAGGCCATGCCTATAGTTAAATCTGACGGGAAAACTACCTCCTTCTTCATATTCAATCAAATTATCACCCGGTTCAATATCCCAAGTGATATTGTCACTGATCATGGCAGTCACTTTCATAAATAAATCATGGAAGAGCTAGTATCTAAGATGGGGTTTAAACATGGTCATTCTTCCCCTTATTAACCCTAGGAAAATGGACAAGTAGAGATCGTCAACAAGTCTCTCAAGACCATTTTGCAAAAAACTGTCAGCCAGAGTAAGTCTGACTGACACATTATGCTACATACCGCACTTTGGGAATACTGAACCTCGGTCAAGACTGCCACCGGTTTTTCCTCTTTCCACTTAGTACATGGTGCACAGTCAATATTACCTATTGAATGAGAAATCCCTTCTCTTAAGTTGGCAGTCACGCTCCTACCTGACACTTCTGATCTAGAGGGATGCCCTGTACACCTAGAGAGTCTTGATGAGCAATGTTGATATGCCTCTACGGTTATCGAGGTGAACAAAAGATATGTCAAGGTCCAGTACGATAAGTTTTTCTGTCCTCGATTGCACGTGAGGGTGACTTGGTCCTCTTATATGATCAAGCCAAATAACCGTTGGAGGCAAGCAAGTTTAAACCCATGTGGCACGGTCCTTATATCGTGTGGAGTGTCTTAGAAAGAGGACCCTATGAGTTAGAAGATTACGAAGGGAATATGTTGGTCAAGCCAAGAAATGGGCTCCACTTGAAAATATATTACGCTTGAGCCCCAGGATTGGGCATAACTCTTTGTATACTAAGGTAATTTAGTGTATATATCGTTTCCCTTTATTTTTTGTCTTCATCTTGCTTATCAATTTTTCCCTTGGTTGGCAGATGTCAACGGAGTCTTATGTCTACTTAGGATTCACAAATAGAGTCAGTCATCATACAAAGAACTTAGCTTCCGCCGCTTGGGTGGTTTACTCACCCGAGGGTCTACTGGTGTCTTCAGGTGGTGTATGCCTAGGGCCATCCATGAATATTATGGAAGAATATAGCGTCGTTATAGAACTTTTGCATGATTCTATCTCACATGGTATTCTCTCTTTAGAGGTTCACCTGGATTCTCAGTTAGTAGTATGTCAGTTGGACAACAGTTACCGCGTGCGTGATCCTACTTTACTCTGACGATTCCTACGAGTATGTCTTTTAGAATGACAGTTTGATTTTATTACTTATTATCACATTCCTAGGACTTCTAATTATGTATCTGATGCTTATGCTAATTTTGTTTTAGATTGGCATTTGTCACATAACTAAAGAAAATAAAACCATCTCATCAATGTACACATTGTAATATATGTAAAGTCGAAGATTCTTGCTTTCTATATATTTCAAAAAATATGATGTTTATAGTAACAAATTGGGGCTAACACCCTCAATATGTTAGAATATAGAATATGGTGTGCTCGTTTTACCATTGACGATACCTTCGTCACCCAACCATAGGCTGAAGCCTCCCTCTGAGCACCTTAACCTTGACTGAGAATTCCTCTAGAAGCAAACCCTAGGCTAGATAGCCAAACAAAGGGTAGCGCACCTCTCTCCAAGGATAACGCAACACAAAAGACTGATCAGATAGTCCCAAACCCTAGCCAAGAGATATTCAAGCCAATACTGAAAACTTGTTGCTGCTGCAGCTGCACTAGTAGCTCTCCTCCAAACCTGTGCACAAGACTGCAACTACAATGTGCACCAAACCGGGAACTGCAATTCTGAGATGTTGTCAAATGAGAATTGACGCTCTGTATTTATAGTGGTTCTGCCAGTTTTGTTGGGGCCAACTTCTCCTTATGGATATGTGTTTGTTCAGTATATTATTATTATTATTGGTCGAATTCTTCTCTTGGAGGCTAATAACCTAATACAAATTATCTTCTTGAGGCGACAAGGCTTCTAGGGTTATTAGCCAACTCATTAGGGTTTTTCTTGCTTCCCAGAGTCTTCTATTCTTGTCAGGTTCATACGTGGAGGTAAATACCTCCCGCAACTACCATAATATTAACACTCCCTCCTAGCTAGAGAGGTATTTATAGGTAATTGACTTGAGCACAAAAACATACCATTTACCCGGTAGCATCAATATAGTCATCTAGACTATTTCATGACTAGATCATGAGCATCACCATCACCATCAGTTGCATCAACTCTCAAAACCATACTTCATCTGAGTAATTAGATATGATGTTTGATAAGTCACTCTCACCATAGAGTGATACAAGAGGAGTAAAAGTTCTGAACTATTTTCCATCTAGAAAATCTTTGTTCATCATCCATCTGAATGATCATTATCTCCAATAAACTGTTGATAGTCTTCAAGGCAATTAGAAAAAGGATAGAGCACAACTATGTCTATTCATAGTAGTACATAACTACAATCCAGTGGTTCACTACCACATCAAGTAACACACAAGTACTTGATCAGCAACGTATGGTTGCGAAAAGTGAAACATATTCACCACAGTAGTCCTCATCTACTGTCATACAGTCTTCATAACAAACATCTGAGAGCATCCTGAATAGAAACAATGTTATGATATAAACTGATTTGTTTGGGCAAATCTTTCACTCACATCTATGAGCTCTAAAAGAATATCTACCTCACGAACCGTGGAACATATACACCACAGTAGTATATCTCTACTGTCTGGAGACAGGTGATATCCATAACAATCATCTGATGCCATCCTGCATAGAAAAATATTGTTAAAGATAAACTGAATCCTTTGGTCCAATCTTTCACTCACGTTTGTGAGATCTAAAAGAATATCTACCCTCATCAGCAATGGGCTATCTGCCCTATTCTTCACAAACAAGGAAGAAGGATTGTCTCTGATTTATGAGCTTGGACCATTTCTCACCCTGGGCCATTCTTCCTACACTAATCAAAGTGCACCCTGGACAAAATGTATAAACCCTAAGAAATGTTTGGACCATTCCCCACCCTGGGCCATTCCTCCTACACTAATTAAAGTGCATCCTGGAGAGAATGTATAAACCCTAAGGAATGACTATTCCTGATTGTTGAGCCTGGACTATTCCCCACCCTGGGAAATTCCTCCCACACTTATCAAAGTGCACCCTGGAGAGAATGCATAACCCTAAGGAATAACTGTCTGGACCATTCCCCACCCTGGGCCATTCCTCCGACACTAAGAAAAGTGTAACCTGGAGAGAATGAGTCTTCCATAAGGAATGTTTGTCCTGCATCAACCTCCAAAACATACCATTCTTTGAAACTTCTCACAATTGTGGACTTTGAAAGAATGACTGCTCGGCGAGGCAGACCATTATACTTGACCACTACTCAGAGTAACTGCTAAGAAGAATGACTGTCCTAAACCACTTCCCATGTTAACCACAATGGAAATTCGTTGTCTATGATACATCAACAATCACTCTGCCTCCCATGTTAACTACAATGGGAATTCATTGTTTGTCAGAAGTCTCAATCCACTTTCCGAACAGGAAAGCATCTGTCCCATCTAGACTATTTTTCAATTAATAAATAATATTTTCAGTGCTCCCTCCTAACTGGAGATTTATTTAAATCACAAAAATAAATGTTTTTCAAGAATATTTTTTGTACCTTCTTCTAGCTTGGAGAACATTCCCTTTCAGCTAAGGGATTTATTTCCACGATCCCTATCTTCTCTTGGAAATATGCAAACTTGATTCTGGATAGAGGTTTTGTCAGGATATATGTTGTTTGCTCATCAGTGGGGATATATATTGGAGAACCACTTTCTCCTTTCTAGACTTCATCATGGATAATGTAATACTTGTACTTTAGTCTGGAACACTATGAAGGCTTCATGTAGATCTGGATGATAGAGTATATCATAGTTGGAGAACTTGGAACATATCCATGCGGCACTTCTTGTGTCATTATGAGATCTGATCTACTGAGTAGTCATCTTGATGTTATAGGAAATATTCACCATGCTTCTACTGTGCACTGGAGGTTCTCCACCAAGTTGTCTTCTTCTTATCTGCATACAGGAGTCTCTTTCTGGTATGCCTCAAAGTCTTGAGATTTCTCCTCATACACTCTTTATTCAATTTCTCTAGAGAACATTCCTTGCATTCATATGATGTAGAACTCCAACTCATGGATGTTGCGGATGATATAATGACTCATGTCTAGTGTATTGGAATAAGTAATCATCATAGTCTTCTTCCCTCCATCTAGGAGAACCTCTGGTTCTGGATCTTGCAATGCTTTCATTCATAAGTTTTCTGTACACTATTCTTCATCACGAATTTCAGTTCTTCTGCTTGATTTCTTTTAGTGAGTTCATATCAGGCTGGTAATCTTTTGATTCTTAATAAAATGACTGGTTGTTCTGGTTCCTCTTTCTTATTTGGAATCCTTATGTTCTTCTTCATGTTTTTCTTTAGTTCTTGTGTTCATGGAGTTTCTTGTAGATTCCATGTTCTAGAGATTCCACTTCTTCCTTTCATCATAGGATCACGGATTTGGATGGACAACTAGGAATACTTTAAGGATTCTTCGAAGAGGTCTTCTTCTGTGGTTGAGCTGAACACATACTGTCTTTTCATGGCTGATGCCATGGATATATATTTTATCATCTTCAATGGATCATAGGATTATCTCCCTCCTAATCTTCATGTAAGAGTGCATATAATCATCTCCCTCCGTTTGATAGTGTCCATACTTCCATCTGCATCCTTATTGTCTTCTGCAATATATAATTGGCTCTCTCTGTCTAACAAAGTCCACGCTTTCATCTTAGTTGTCGTCATAAGTCTTTATGCAATTCCTCTTGATGTCTGACTTCTAAGTCTCTTCATGATTGATTCGGCTTATCTTGCAGTAGCTTCCACATGATTTGTATTTCTTCATGTGTATTATCTAATGATATTCATTCTTATCTTGTTGTTCTTCTATAGGTATAGTTCTTCTTGGAACACATTAAGAGATATATATACAAGATACATACATAGATGATGCAAACAAGATATGTACAGAAATAAGAAGAATGTTGTTACCTTTTTAGTGGAAGAAGTCTCTTCCATCCTGCTTAGTCTTCTTTGTAGGTTCCTTTTCTTCGACAACTGATGATTCATGTTTCTCTTTATTTTTCTTTAGCTCGGGACACTGGTTCCTGTAGTGACCATACTTTTGACAGTTGAAGCATTGTATTTCTGAAATGTCTTTCTCTTGATTTGGCTTCCTCCTTGAACCAAACTTCCTTTTGTTCTTGAAGTTCTTGAATCTTGCTGTGAAGGCTTGATCATCGTACTTCTTTTGGGGTTTCTCTTTTGCATTTATCCTTGATTCTTCTTGAGAACAACAA
The DNA here is from genome assembly GCA_009831015.1 of Picea engelmannii. NCBI lineage: Eukaryota > Viridiplantae > Streptophyta > Pinopsida > Pinales > Pinaceae > Picea > Picea engelmannii. The sequence goes on along the minus strand of ML814295.1, from coordinate 67,236 downwards.
GTCCAAAGTTATTCAAATGTCAGGTACTCCTTCCTTGTGTTCATTCTTGCAGCAAATGCATCCCATGTCTTGGGAAGACCATTGAGTACTATGTTCACCAATTCATTTTCTGAAGTGATCTCTTCAATAGCTTGTAGTTGATCTCTTAACTGGGAGATCCTTACAAAGTATGATGTTATGTTGTCTTTGTCATTCATATTCATGTTACAGAGCTCATTCTTCAGAATCGTAACTTGTCCAATGTTTCTGACTGAGAAGAGGTTTGTTAGGGCATCGTACATATTCTTTGATGAGTCAAAATGGGAGATGTAGGGTATCAAGTGGTCTTTTATGGAATCCACTATGATACTTATGGCATTGATGTCAACATCTTTGAACTTCTCCATAGTTGCAACGTTCTATGGTTCCTTCTCTTCTCCTTCTTCAAACTCTGGCTTCACGATCTTTCCTTTCACAATATCTAGTACTTTATTCTTAGCAAGGATGAGGTCAATCCTTGTCTTCCATGCTCTGAAGTTAGAGGCTCCATCTAACTTGTTCTCAGATTTCATAGAGTTCATCATGGCTTCTTGACTTGGTCAAACCCTAGATTTGACCAGAAATCCAAACTTCACGTCTTGGCCTTCTGAGAGTACCAGGAGATGCACTGGGCTAGGGTGCACTGATCTGTCTAGAGATTAGGTCAATCTCGTCACTTAAGGTGCCTTGACAAGAGGTTTAGGGTTTCTTCAATTGCTTCTGCTAGTAACCCTAGCTGCAGTGCTTTTGGAAACTGCTCCTGCTAGTAACCCTAGCGACAGTTCCTCAACGAGCTCAATGTCTAGCAGCTATGTTTCCTTCCAGCATTTTAGGATGACTGAAGGGGTGTGGGCCCATAACCTGTTAGAATATAGAATATGGTGTGCTCGTTTTACCATTGACGATACTTTCGTCACCCAACCATAGGCCGAAGCCTCCCTCCGAGCACCTTAACCTTGACTGAGAATTCCTCTAGAAGCAAACCCTAGTCTAGATAGCCAAACAAAGGGTAGCACACCTCTCTCCAAGGATAGCGCAACACAAAAGACTGATCAGATAGTCCCAAACCCTAGCCAAGAGATATTCAAGCCAATACTAAAAACTTGTTGCTGCTGCAGCTGCACCAACAACTCTCCTCCAAACCTGCACACAAGACTACAACTGCAGTGCACACCAAACTAGGAACTGCAATTCTGAGATGCTATCAAATGAGAACTGGCACCCTGTATTTATAGTGGTTCTGCTAGTTTTGTTGGGGATGAATTCTCCTTCTGGATATGTGTCTGTTCAGTATATTATTATTATTTTTGGCCGACTTCTTCTCTTGGAGGATAATAACCTAATATAAATTATCTTCTTGACCCGACAAGGCTTCTAGGGTTATTAGCCAACTCCTTAGGGTTTCTCTTGCTTCCTGGAGTCTTCTATTCTCATCAGGTTCATACGTGGAGGTAAATATCTCCTGCAGCTACCATAATATTAACACAATACACATATACATCTCAGAATACAAGACCCACAACATCGACGCCTGTGGAGTTGGATGTGTGTCATGATAAAAAACTACGACATTTGTGAGACACTGAAAGATTCACACCCAAGCTCTGGGCACACCAACCACTTGTCGTTGCATGGCCTCCAATAGATCCTCTACTTGAACCATCAGAATCCTATGAGTCAAAAGAGACAGGTTACCTTGGACGTTTTGAAGGAGTCTCTCTTCTTCTCCTCCCATCGCCTCATCTCCCCGGTGCCTACGACGATGTCGGGGAAGCCCGTCTGGTCGTCGCAGACCCACTTTTGCATCACACAAGTGTCGAGTTAGTACGTAAGCATCATCCAAAAATATTTTTGTTTCAATATACAAAAATACAACAAAAAAATGAAATATTTAAAAACATTTGGCATACCTATGTCCCTGTAGGCGGTCGCTGGTGGGAGTGGCATGTCAGGTTCCCCTCTGAATTCAATCCCTACATAGGGGTAGTCATCCAAAGTAATGACCTGTCACCTCCACTAGTAGAAGAAATCCTTGTTGTAGGGTGTGGGCACCCTACCTCCCCCCTGCCATCTAATTACCTCTGTCCATCATGCCATGGATGGATCGTGAAGTCCTATCAGAAGAATCTCGAGTTTAGATCCCAAAAATGGAACTCGCTCGAAGAAAAAATTACATAAGATAGAGGCAAACCCAAAGTTCCTCTTGCTACCCTATTTGCACTCTGTTAAATGGCTCTTCATATTAGCCAGTAGTGAGGTACACCAATCATATACTCTGGGTCTCAAGCACTCTACAACATAGAACATGAGTGGACTCGATGCCTGGTGCGATGAAGTCAGTCCCATGATCATGGTCAACACGAGGACAACAATCTTGAGGCTAAGATTGTTTATCGCTCGGATGGGGAGTTGACTCTCGACCTTCGGGGTCCCTGCTACACAGTGAGCATCTATGTACTCCTCTATATTCATAACACTCTCAAATCCCTAGAATTTGAGGTTCACCACCTCACCTCGATGCGATAACCTAGTAAAAAATTATATATCCTCGACTTCAATCCTCAATGGTTGCCCATCGAGGTTGAATCTCTCACTGTCAAGATCCCAGTAATCCACAATAATCTCAAGTAACCTCACCTGGGCCCTCATCCATTTAAGTGCCCAAAATTTATATAATCCACATCTTTTCAAGGCCATTTGGGCTCCCGGATCTCTATCCACACCAACATCTACCTCCTCGTTCTCCCTTTCCCTCCATTCTATCACCATCCTTCACGTTAAAAATCAATTTTTGAGTTAGCAACCATAGAAAACATTGATTACAAACTTATACATGGGCTTCTTCATTTACAGTCGCATATAGGGTTGAGTACATGCACCCTCTATTTTACACAGTCATGTATAACCTCACGTATATATGACCCGATAAATGGTAGCCCGCGTACACCGAATTACTCAATTTGCGCCCTAGTTTACTCAAATTTTGAAACCTAATTTAAAAATATAATCCACTAGAAAGGAAGAGAAGGGGAAGAGGAATTACCTGGTCCAGACGGTTTCTAATTTCGTCGCTCGACGCTCCCGCAATCACGAGTTGAAGATCGGAGGTAATTTGGTCCAATTTTCACTATTTGGGTAAAAAGTCAAAATGACATAGTATTTTTTGGTTTTGTTACTATTTATAACAATTTTTTCCCACTTTCTATAGTTTTGAGTCATTTTTTTTCTCCTAATGGACTAATACAATAGTGGATTGAGTTGGTTTTTTTAGTTTTCACCAGGGATTCTTGCGGATGTCATCGTTATGTTGGTCGTTCTTAACCACGTGCAGATATTTTCACTACCCAACATATAGGATAGGTATCCATTCCACCATGCACTTTTTCATTGTCCTATAACTGTCACTTGTATGCCTTAGGTACAAACCCATTTTTTACGACACAGAACCTTCGATCTGCTATAAGATGTGTTGTTATCAAGTGGTAGAGACTTACCAAACATGGGTGCCCTAGTTAGATCCTCTACTACATTTTGGTGCCCATGCAGAGATTTTTTCCATAGGACCGGGAGCCCCTTATAACTAATACATGACTTTATGTTGAGCCTCATTTCTCACTCATAAACATGTTTCCTTATACCTAGACGACTCCCAACTGAGTTTAATTTAAGCTCTTTTACGACTCATTTTCAAAAAGAGAAAAGATTGCCGAGTGAACTTGTCTCTTTCACACTCCTAAATTAGATTTGAAAGGATGTCTATTTAGTACAAGTTTATCCCTTTTTCACACCAACTAGACTAAAGATCATGAAAAGGGCATTTTTTAGCGCTAATTTGTGGTTGCATCTCATGCCCTTGCTTGCAGTATTGAGCCTATAGCCGATTCTTTCTTTGCGTTATAAACTGTTTTCCTCATCATTTTTTGCATCCTCAACCAAGTATAACCTCATTTATATCCTTCACAATTTGATACCCTATACCCAGGAGGGAACATTCCCCCAAGTGTCCATCTCCTGCATGCATCTCCTTGCATTGAGAATAGGTATGTTCCATTGTTGGAACTAGTTTTTCTTACTTGCAACACTCGTTTCCTCCTCTGTATCATAGCATTCATTTGTTTATGAAAAAACAAAAAAAGATAGGCGGGAAGGGAGTATTATCTTATATTGGTAGTAGTCATGTCACCTTTAAACAGATCACAAATTTATTGATTCCATTTGTCATCATAATTTTGGGTTTATCATGGCCTTAGGAAGTTGATCTCGTTACAAAGAGTCTTCTCTGTTGACTGGTTACTCTTCCAGTCCCTATATAGAATTTCATTGATTCCTCCTGCATCTAATGGTTTCATCATTGAGTCTATGATGTCAGATTCTTCCATATGTCTCATGCTCTTGTTCAAAGGAAGTCTATCAACCTGTGTTGGCCATTCCTCAGAACTCTTGACTTTGCATGTCAGCCATACCCTCAGTTTGTCTCATAATCACATGATATTCTAGTCCTATCATGCACCCTGGCCCTAATTTCATCATTGGTAGGTAACCTTGAACCCAAGAATTGACATTTCATCATTGGTCGTTGACTAGGTGGTTTCCCTTGTGTTCGATGGCAAGACATCTATTCGCACATTGGGATTCATGCAGTGTCTTGGATGCCATTAGCCTTATTGGTGGTTTCCTCGCCTTTGTCAGCATTTTTCCTCATTGGTTGCTATTCAGAGGGTTTTTTTCATGTACCGCTTTCACTTGGCACACGTGAAAGACACACAAGGTCGTTGGTTCGTGAACATGTTCTTCGTCCGATTTCCTCCAAATCTTGAAGCTCCTGCTTTGTTCCTCGTGCTGAATGATGGGAGATTCCTTAATGATCTCCTTTTAGCGTGTCTCCTTCCATTGACTTCAACTCATCTTTTATAGAAACGAGTCCTAGAGTCTTATGAGTACCTTGAGGCTTGCAGTCATTAGTGGCAGGTTCTCTCGCCATCAACAATTGGGAATAAATCAATGTCTCTTGATCGATGGATTGTTCAAGTGTTCGACCCCGACTCCTTTATTCACACTTGTAAGAATGTACTCGGTGCCTTGATACCTACTTTCATTATTGGTAGGTTTTCTCGAGTTTGTTAACTGTAAACCTTAATGACCGATAACCGAACGATGTCTCATTATGTTCGACCTCAACTCCTTTATTCACATAATGTAGACTTGCACCTTTGGTGGATTGTGTAGAAGACTTGAAGACATCAGTATGTGGCCGCAAATTTCCTAAGTTGTTGTTTCCTTTTCATTGGACCAGTACCTATATGACTTCAGTAACCATGGGAGATCAGATTGTACTCCATTGTATACAAATATCTTCATATTTATTTTGAAACTAGTTCTACTGGGCCTTGTTCATGACTGTGACAACTTTTGGGCATGTAACCGCATTTGTATTTTCCTATTCATAGACACAGGAAGTTGTTTTGTATATTTTCACATGGATCTGCAGTGTAATTCAAATTGGCAGCCATGTATGCAAAGTCAATGCAGGATGTAATGAGAAACTAGCTCTTCCAGCTGGTTCCCCATCACTCCACTTGTGGGATTTTTTAATGTATTTCAACCATCGCAGATACTCCTCTGACCTCACACATTAGGGGGAATATGTTATAGCAAGATTTTTCTCACCTTATGCAATCTCGCACAAAGGGCCTTTTTCCATTTCGCTATGTATACTTTTCATCCCTTTTTGCAAAGTCCAGAGCTAAAAAATATTTTTTTTCCACATGTATGCTCCTTGCCTACTATACAACATGTGTATACGTAGGCTACACCACTAAAGCCCGCGTACATCAGGATTTGTGCCCAAAAATGAAAAATGGTGTCAGTTTTCCATGTCACGACAGGAGATCTACGATCCTTGGCCTTCCATATGCTGGAAACATTTTGACTCGGCCCTTCAGTTCCATTTGAAGGCTATAAATGGGCCAATTCCGAGCTATGGAAAAGAGGAGAAAGAATTAAACTTTGAGAGCAAAGTTACTCTGAAGAAATTATTTACTTCATATTGAGTCTGCATCCCTTTGTCCTTTAAGTCTGAACATAGTGTTCATCCCCCAAGCTCTTCCCTTATTTGATTGAGAACTTCATTGTCTCTCTTCTATGAGCTTGCCTTTGGTGGAGGATTGAAGTGGTGGAGGCCCAACTGGAAAGAACTTAGTTTCTCGGTTCTGAACCGTGTCGACACAGAAGTCTATAACATTTTCACTTATATTGATCATATATTGATCATATATTAATAGAAATACTATTTTCCTATCCAATTGATATCTTTCAAATATCTGAATTATTATTCCATGGGCGTATTTGTCATGTTTATTAATGGATTATGTTATTGAATGTGCTAACATCATATATTATCACCATATACTTTCTTTTCTTGGTTGTTGAGGACTAGTTGCAGGTATATTGCTTTGGTTCAAGTGCTCAACGATGGACTTCATAGAACGTCTGGACGAGGTAGGCCTTTTATCTTGTCTTGCTAGCATATTTGTTTATATATCATACTTGAGAATAGAGTTTATTTCTGAAGTCATTTCCATTTGTTGTGGTTTACCCTATCCATAGAGACATTTTCCTCATAACAGTGACATATGAGTTGATGTGAAAATGGGTTTTAGAAGGTAGATGTGTAGGCTATTGGTATATGATTACTAAGACAACATATATACATGAGGTTGTAAAGGGTAGCAATGTGGATCTAAATTCTATGATAGTATGCTTCATGTCGAAGAGAAGGTGTAAATTTGGAATCACAATAATGGTATGCAAGTGTTCTATGTTTTATTGGCACTATGACAAAGCGTTTTATCAATATTAAGGATTGTGAAATTCACTTATAATTTTCTTATCATAATAATGAGGGTTATCTTGGACCAAAGGAGATGTGGGTGCATGGTTTCATTATGTGGTTAAAGAGTGATATACTATTCTCTTTGAAGTTATGCAACATAGCCTCTTCATTCAACTTTGGTGTTGGGAAGGAAAAGTGGTTGGCGATATGATAAGTATGGGAAAGATTAAGAGTCAATTAGACATGGACCTGCAAAAGAGTAAGGGATGACACTACAAGGAGGGAGGTCCTAAAATTGGATGATATTTTAAGGTTACACACACTCTTGTATATGTTTCATTAAAAAATAACATGGAATGTCCCATATGTTGTTTAAACTTGAAGTTATGGAAGTTTATTTCATAAATATTATATACACTTTCTTAAGGTGGTAGATCATAGTCGATTTAGGTTTTAGATAAGAGTCTAGGTTTAGGGGTCGACCCTTCATTTTCCATTTAAAAGAAAGATCATGTAAAAGAGTATTTAGTAGCCAAACTCTACAACAATATTGATCACAAGGTTATTTCTCATCCAAGTTGCATCCATGAGAGTGATCCATCATTATTGATGTTAGCAAGGAGCTTAGTGATAACGATGGTTCTTGGAGGAAGCTTCATCAAATTGCAAGAAACATATAACATATTTTGTTTCATTCATTACTTTGTTTCTCATTGTGATGTGTATGCACCTAACCTATTGCATGCATGGATAAGCCTAAACTAGGTGAAAAACATTCAATGGTCCTCTTTCACCAATAAAACCTACAATCACATTATTAGAGCTTAAAATCTGAACCATATTATTTCTAATTTTCGATTGAAACCCTTGTATTGTTTTTTGTGCTTGTTGTAGCATCTTATTTGTTTTAGAATTGGGTTGTTAGCCTATTATTATAACTTTATATTCATGATTTTAATGAAGAGTTTTGTCTCATTATGTGCATTATTCATTTTAATTCATCAGATCTTGGTTCTCTTTCATATTTTTTTCATAATCTAGTCTACTTCTATATTGATATCATAAAAATTGTTACAATCATGGTTGTTTCAAGCCCGCCAAAATGAAAAATGGACCTCAAACAACATTCAAACAGAACCACTAGATTATTTGATAAAATCCATATGTATCTACTATAATTATAGAGGTTTAGGACCTCATATAGAGCAACCCAGAACTGCAAAAAATAAAGATAGACAAGCAAAACCTGAGAGAAAATTAAAAACAACAAGACTAACTAGGAGGTGGCTTGACTGGGCTTGATTGGATGGAAATTTCATGCACATTTGTCTTGTGTCTAGGTTATTCTTCCATGATAATCGGTTTGGAACTAATTCTTGGGGATATTGAAGTGGCTACAACCTCCAATGTTTCGACTTCATTGGTTGGGTCCTGATCTGTCAAGTTGAAGCTAAGCCCAAATACCACCTTGCATAGGATAGTGAAATTGGCTTCCAATTGCTTGAGCCTATCCAAATATTCAACCTAATTATCCTCCTTATCCTCCATTGATAGAGAAATGAGAGTGTTGGCAAGCTAGTAAAACTCCATTTCTCTAAAAACTTTGGTATCTCTTCATCTTGAAAATTCGGAGTCAAAAACATAGTACTGCAATTATTTCTTTATTTGGTTCTTTGTAGTCTGTAATAGTTTCTGTCGATCCTAGTTCACTAGATCCTCAATCCTTTTTTGTGTATCAGGATGGGTGCTACGAATAAAGAGCTATATGGCATGATCCACAACCCTTTATACCCTTGTGCAGTGAAACCAAAGCTCATGGAGGGAGGAGGCTTGGTTGTTCCTCTCCTCTTGGAGCCACAAATTCTTGATTTTGAGATGTCTTTAGTCATATTCTCAACCATGGTAAAATTAGAGAATCAAAGGTGAGGGAAAGGTGAACCCATGGGGAGAAATCCCCTACTTACCCTATGCTTATGACCATTGGATATGCCCACCAGCTAAAATTGGGTCACCTCATAGGAGAGATACTTGGCAATAGATATTGGGAGAGAGGAGTAA
>ML814295.1:34910-46675 GCA_009831015.1 Picea engelmannii | reverse complement strand
ACAAAATAATTGATATAAAATTCTAAAACTCGCACCCAAAATACTACAGACTGTCCACGATCCAATGCAACCAGTCCCACACAATTTGGATACTCTAGGAAGAAGTTATGATTGTTTTACCTGGAACACCTTCTTGAGACTAGTCAATAGTACTAGTCAGATACGCTTTCTTACACAGGGTGTATCTACAAATTTAACATGACCCAGAAGCTGAAATTTTTACCACATATACATTACTAATTTCTGTAAATTTCCTTTGGAGTTCAGGGTCTGAAACGTTACAAAAAAAAAATTATAGCAAAAATTCCGCAATGACTCATTTCAGGATGATTCCAGAACCCTATCTTGTATAGGTTGTATCTCCGAAAGTATAAGGCCCCAGGAGCTGAATTTTGAACCCAACGTACCTTGATCTGTCTACTAAATATCCTCCAATCCGTTCCTTCTGAAACATTGTATAAAAAAAGTTATAGTGAAAATTACATGGTGTCTCAGATGTAGCAGCGAAACCCCAAGACCTTGAGCTCTGATACCATATGTTAAGAAACAAACATCAATATAGCATGGAAAAACCTCAAGAAAAGTACTCAACGCCTTGAAAAAGAGATAATTTCAAATAATAAGCCTCTTCGAGGGGGCAACCTCCTTTTACCCCACTTAAATGTTCAAGTACAAGATGATTCAAAATGAAAATGTCTCCTTGGTATATATAGGAGACTAGGAGGTAAAATTACAACTAATGGCTTAAAGACGACATAAATAAAATAACATTACTAATCTAATATGCCCCAATTAAGGGGTAATAAATAACATTACTAATCTAATATGCCCCAATTAAGGGGTAATGAGCCAATATTAGGGCTTAACAGTAGGAAGCAATCTAGTATTGCTCTCAGCACAGTGGAAGCAGAATACATTGCTGCATGTTCTGCCAGCTGTGAAGCTATATGGCTTCGAAAGTTGCTGACCTACCTATTTGACTTAGAGATGAGAGCAACCGTGATTCTATGTGACAACCAGAGCTGCATAAAGATGACATAGAATCTTATATTCCACGATAGGTCGAAGCACATAGAGATCTGTTATCATTACATCTGTGACATGGTACAGAGAGGAGCCTTGAAGCTCTAGTGCATTAGCATGGATGAACAGGTTGTTGACATGTTGACCAAGCCCCTATATCATGTGAAGTTTGAGTACTTCCGAGATAAGCTTGGCATAGTCCAAAAGGACCTTCCTTGAAAGGGGGAGTAGATGTGATGTTCCTTTCTTCTGACCTAGTTTTCATACGTAAAGAAAGATGTGATGTTCCTTGCTTCTGACCTACTTGTCAGACGTAAAGTAAGATGTGATGTTCCTTGCTTCTGACCTAGTTTTCAGACATAAAGAAATATGTGATGTTCCTTAATGCTTCTGACCAAGTTGTCAAACGTAAAGAAAGATGTGATGTTCCTTGCTTCTGACTGAGTTGTCAGACGTAAAGAAAGATTAGGTGTTCCTTGCTTCTGACCGAGTTGTTAGACATAAAGCAAGAAGAGATGTTCCTTTCTTCTGACCGAGTTGTCAGATGTAAATCAAGATGAGGTGTTCCTTGCTTCTGACCGAGTTGTCAGATGTAAAGCAAGATGAGGTGTTCCTTGTTTTTGACCAAGTTGTCAGACATAAAGAAAGAAGAGATGTTCCCTACTTATGACCGAGTTGTCATACGTAAAGAAATATGAGATGTTCCTTGCTTCTGACCTAGTTGTCATATGTAAAGAAAGATGATATGATGAGACTAGCACTGAGCTTCCAACTGGATAGCTGTGACGTAAAGCCAGTTTAGTATCCTACTTCCGACCGGATGGTTATGATGTAAATAAGGACGAGTATCTTGCTTCCATCTTGAGTGTTGTGACATAAAGAAAGACGATGAGATGAGACAAGTACTGAGCTTCCAGCTTGACAGCTGTGACGTAAATCCAATCTTGTATTATGATGAGCCAACCTTGTGTTGTGATGATGATGACATATCAGTTTTTATACTAATACATATTGATGCAGATGATGATGGCATTCCTTTGAGAATGACGATGCTGCCGATGAAGAAAACTTCTGATGATTTATAGATATGCCAATTAGTGTTCCAAGATGATATTGATGATGTTGTCCTCTCACCCACTTGATGTTGTTGATGATGTTGTCCTCTCTCTCTCTCATGATGCTGCTGAAGAATACCCTTCTTGTTAAGGGGGAGTGTTGAAATAATGTAGCTGCAAAGAGTATTCTTATTTTTATTGATATATTATTCATAGGATCAATCCCCATTGTGGATTGATCATGTCGGTTATTGTAATAGGACCAAATCCCCTTTTGCGGATTGGTCAAAAGAAAATTGTAATAGGCAGAATAAGTTGGCCCTAGCAGATATTAAAGAGACCCAGAAATATAATAAAGGTGGGTTTACCCACCCATTTTGAGAAGTCAGCCCTGCCAGTGAAGAGACACTTCACACGTGCTAGACTTGTATAAATAAAGGAGGCTAGCGCCTCACTTAGACACAACTCACTTGCTCATTTTGAGAGACAAATTTAGATTTACTACTAGAGAAGAAGGAGAGAGAGAGTGGTGCATATCTGGGAGAGGAATTTCTGTATTAGAATAAGAGATCTCTTGGCATTGTATTGGCTATCTATATTAAGGAAGTTTTGTTGGGTTTTCTTCCCCTAGAGGTTTTCCCAGGATAAATGCTATGTCTCTTGTGATTGTGTATTTCTTAGTGATCTTGGATTATGCTATTTTTATCTAATGAAATGCAAACATCTATAATAATGGCTTAAACATTAACAAAATTGAGTATGCGCTGAGAATCCTACGTGTTTTTTTCATTCCTCGTGCCTTCATATGATGTTTCCAGAGAGTGATTCATTGAGTTTCCTGCGAAGTGAACTCCATGAACGTTCCCGATAGAACTGTTGTCTGGACTAGAAGGTGGGATCTCAGATGAATTCCAACCCATAAAGGATTTTATGACGTAGCTGAGAGAGCACCCATGCCTGTCAAACCATTTTATTTTTAAACCCTAGCCTCCCGGGGTGTGTCCACTTTCCTTTTTATGTTCCTTGCTTGAATTTCCAGTGGGAGACCTAGTCCGCTTCCCATGAGAGTTATTCTTACCCATGCCCTTAACCATGGAAATTGGTCAACCCACTGGAATGTGAGTTCATCTTCCTCACTACGAGCATCCTCTATGCCATGTCATGATGTTTATATATTTGGTAAGATTTCTAGTATAATTCCATACCCACTCCCAGAGATAAAAGACCCAGACTTCCAATTTCCTTCTGCAACAGTAATGCACCAGGTAGAGGTCGATGCAATAATGACATTGTTTCCAGGCCCTATGCTAGATAAAATTCCCTCTCCACACTTTTGTTATGGCTGTTATGAGGTCATTAAAATCCTAGTACCATGCATTAAGGTTTCCAACCTCCTCCGTGTGGGCCTATAACATTCCTCTGCTCTCAAATCCTACACTTGTAAAGAATTGACTCTAGAGGTAGACCATTTTTCTATATGATTGGGAAAGTGTGAACTCTGACTTTGAACTTTTCATACACGTTGTTGTTCAATGTTGCGATCTTTCTTAATTTATTATATTAGTTATCGTTAACCATGTATATATTTTACAAAGAATAATACCCTATCATTTTTAGCATTTGTTGTTTAGTTATCATATCCCCAAGAGAGGCACTACATATGGTGTGAAAGAAAGGTTTTAAATACTAGGGCCTATCAAACCACATGCATTATAAATTACATGGTTCTTTTTATTTTGATCATATTTGAACTAATTAGAGAATTTAAATGTAGGGTCCCTGTCCCCACAGAGACTTATACAACACACGCTAAAATAAAGAATAAAGAAAATTATATGTTGTACAATTTCATCATTAAATCATAAATTAAATTTATCAACAACAAGAAAGTAAATTTAATCAACAACCACATAATGCAGCAAATTCATGAAATTACATATCTCTGCCTTATGCTAATTACCCAATCTTCGGTTGTCCTCTCCGCTGCTCTACCTGAACTTTGCCCAAAACTGAATCTTTCCTCCCTGCCAGCTAGGAACAGAGCCTGTCTAGTTCCCTAGCTCCAGGATTCCGTGAGGATTCCTGGCCCCCAAGCCCAAAACTCTCAGCAACCTGGTGCACCCCTATAACAGTCCACCCCAAACTCCAAAACCAGAAAATACCAGCTAGGAAATACAGTCTCTAATCTCCAATAATGCTTCCTCTTCCCTAAATTTCCCAAAAGTCCCCTTTTCCGAATGCCTCTCCCCCTCATATCCTCTTCCATTCACCACCTCCTACCCTCCTTTAATGCCACCCACCTTATCCCTCCATTTAAGGCCTTATCCCTCCATTCATTGCTTCATCCCCCTGCATACGTAAAGTTTTATAATAATGAATTAAAAGTTATTAAGTATTTAATTCTTTACCCTAAACATTAAATGTGTTAATCAATCAATTAACTAATTAATCAACATATATTAAACAATAATTAATTAATTAATTATTATTATTAATAAATAATCATTATTTAACTAATACACTTTAGAACAGTTAATTATTTAATTAATTATACTTGGTAAATCTTAAGCAATCATTTAGCTAGGGTTGTTACATACACCCACCCTTCAGGAAACTTCGTCCCGAAGTTAAAGTATTTTATGATACATGGGAAAAGAAACATGATTCACACATTCCTAACAAATAACTGACATTATTAGTAAGTAAGCCAATAAACTCATACATACTAGTGTACATGTGCAAGAAATGCATGTGTAGCTAGTACATACAAGTCTCGTTCATGTACTAATATCAATAACTATAATCTCTATAGTAATTTCCATATGCATCCAATCCATTCAACAAGATTATTCATTTTATAAAAGAAAATAAACCAATCAAATGTTTGCGAACTCCTTTAATTTCAATTATCTATCTCAACAATGTTATTCAGACAATTGTAGTTTAGTTACATGATTATGAATATTCATATATATACACATTTTCTTTTCAGAAGGAAAAACAATAAATTCCACCATAAGAAAAATCGCCATACACTCTCAACTATTTCTACTCATCCTTCCTCCCTAACTTACTTCCATCTTCCATTCCTATCCTTCCTCTACTGGACTATCTTGGAGCGTCAACTATATTGACCTAACTCCCAATAGAACCCGTAAGTGAAAGTGTCACTACCTTGACCAAGCTTCCCCAATAGGCAACTGACAGTCATCATCATACGTCTAGGGGAGCGTGAGCTAACATCGTCCTCCCATGACTTCAGGTTTTGGAGGATACACGGTGGGAAATGACTCCACCCCTCCTAATCATAACTAGGGTCCACACCCTACAATGGAATTTACAGTGGCACCGTGTTGCTGGGAGTTTTTTCATCGTCTATTCAGTTTTGGGCAGTCTCACCACTTGAAATCCTGCACTGGTCCATATATCATAGAAATGCATCCAAAACAATATAATTTCACATACAAAGATTCATACCATATTGTTTCTCGGCCAGTGGTCATGACATCCATTTTCATCATCATTATCCCTTGGCTATTTCATAGCCCATAACTTGCAAATTAGTCTATAACACAGACTCATACATTTCTATGCATCATCATCATGTAATTGCATACAACAATTTCGATTCAGTATCCGCATACCAACAACTTTAACATCAAAGTTTTCAAGTTAGAAATAGATCTCATAATATTCCATAATCCAATTAACGACACCTATTCATAAAATTATCATTTACAAAACAAATTGCATAATATCCAACATCATTCTAATAACACTTAAACCTTCATAGGATTCTCATTCATACAATATGTCGCATCATATCCATCATCATCAATAACAATTAGACATTCATAGAATTTACATTCACATAGTAGATCACGTCATATCCATCATCATCAATAATATTTAAACATTCATAAAATTCACATTCTCACAATATATCGCATCATATCCATCATTATCCAAATACATTTAAACATTCATAAAATTTATACATCTTAAAATTTCAAGTGTATCATTTAATAGTTTCACTTGTGAATAGAAAATAAAAGTGTGTATGCCTCAGGTAATCCTGGCTGTCTAAGTCAAAAGGTGGTGTTACATACACCCCACCTTCGAGAAACATATTCTCGAGGTGGTCAAAAAAGTGAGGGACAGTCTTGTCGTAGTGTCTCGGCGTCTTCCCAAGTAGCAGATCCTGGACTATACTTGTCCCATTGGACCTTAACTTGGTCTACCAGATGGTTCCTGAGCTGTCGGACTCTATGGTACAATATGTGTAACGGTTCTACCGTGAGATTTCCTGCGTCCAATACTTGCAATTCCTTCCAATTTAGCTTATGTGATTCATCAGCAACATAATGACGTAAAACAGATACATGAAAAACATTATGAGTTTTATGCAGGTGGGGTGGCAGTACGAGACGATAGGCAATGGGTCCAATTTTCTCTTGGATTTTGAACGGTCCTATAAATCGAGGTGAAAACTTTGTCCCCTTCCCGAACCGTATGGTACTCTTGTTAGGCCTGATATGAATGAAAACCTAGTCTCCCACTTCATAACTTCAGTCGGTCCTGTGTGCATCCGCATAACTTTTCTGCCTATCCTGTGATTCCTTTAGTCTCTGCCTAATCTGAATCATCTGTTCCTCCATATATTGAATCAATTCTGGCCCAACTATTACTTGGTCTTCTAATCTATACCAACTCAACGATGTTCTGCATGGACTTCCATACAGATCTTCGTAGGGTGGAATTCCAATGGAGTTATGAAAACTGTTGTTGTAGGCAAACTTTACCAAAGGTAGGTACTTCTCCCAATGGGTTTGATTATCCATGACATACATCCTAAGCATGTCTTCCATGACCTGATTTACTCTCTCAGTTTTTCCATCTGTTTTAGGATGATAAGTTGTGCTTAAGTTCAACTGAGTCCCCAATGCTGACTGCAAACTTGTCCAAAACCTAGAAGTGAAACTAGAGTCTCTATCTAAAATGATATTCTTAGGTATCCCGTGCAAATAGATAACCTCACTTACAAACACACATGCCACATCAGTGACATTGTAAGTTTCTCTAACCGGAATAAAATGAGCACTCTTGGTTAACTTATCAACTATCACAAGAATGGCATTGTGTCTATGAGATGTGAGCGGCAACCCCACAACAAAATCCATAGAAATGAATTCCCACTTGGACATAGGAACATCATGTGGTTGTAGGAGGCATGCCGGGTGGTGGTGGTCGGCTTTCAATTGTTGACACTCCAGACACTTGGCGACGAAATGGACCACATCGTGCTTCATGCCACCCAAAAGAAGAGCTTCCTCATATCTGCGTACATCTTCTCCACACCCGAATGCGCACAATAAAGTGCTCTATGGACTTCCTTCAGTATGATGCTTCAAATAACCCCATCTTCAAGGATGTACATCCTTCCCCAATATCTCAATAGTCCGTCTACTTCCAGACTATATCCTTCATACTTTGGATCTAATTTCCTCCCACTATGGAGGTTTGAAGTAACCTCTAAATACCAATTGTCTCCTTGGAGTTGCGCCAACACACGTTCCCTCGGATTGACTTTTAAGGGTAACAAGGAGAAGACAAGTGGTCTCCTACTCAAGGCATCTACGACCACATTTTCCTTTCCCTTGATGTATGAAATACCGAAATCATACTCACTCATAAACTCACTCCATCGCCTTTGTCTAACATTCAGATCCCTTTGAGTGAAGATATGTTTTAGAATTTGATGGTCCATTTTGAGCTCAAAGTTTCACCCCACAAGATAGTGCCTCCAAAGTTTCAGAGCTAGCATTACAGCTGCCAACTCTAAATCATGAGTAGCGTAAATATTTTTGTGTTTCTTCAACTTACTTGATGCATAAGTTATCACTCCTCCATCCTACATTAGCACGACCCCCAACCCTTGCTTCGAGGCATCCATGTAGACTATGAAGTCCTTTTCCATATCCAACACTTGTATAATTGGCGCACTAGTTAGTAACCTCTTAAGATCAATGAATGCACTATCACATTCTTCTGTCCATTCATACCTGACCCCCTTGCGTTGCAAAGTGGTGATGGGTTTCGCTATTTTTGAGAATCCTTCCACAAATCTCCAATAATAAAATGCTAGCCCCATTAAGCTTCTCACCTCATGGGCATTTTTTGGCACTGGCCACTCCATAATGGCCTTTACCTTTTCTAGGTCCAAAGAGATTCCTTCACCGGAAATGATATGACCTAAATAGTGGATCTCTCTCTGGAAGAAGGAACACTTTGACAACTTCCCATACAATTTGTTCTCTCTAAGGCAGGACAACACCACTCGTAAGTGTTCCTCATGCTCTCTTTCATTTTTGGAATAGATGAGGATGTCATCTAGAAATCCTTTTACAAAATGGTCTAGGTACTTCCAGAATACTCTGTTCATGAGGCTCATGAATACTGTTGGCGCATTCGTCAATCCGAAAGGTACTACGAAAAACTTGTAATCTCCAAACCGAGTTCGGAAGGAATTTTTTGGGATATCACCTTCTTTAATCCTTAACTGGTGATACCCTGATCACAAATCGATCTCTGAGAATACCGTTTCTCCTTTCATTTGATCGAAGAGGTCATCTATTCGCGGCATTGGGTACCTATTTTTCACTATAGCACGGTTCAATTCCTTGTAGTCTATACACAATCGTAAGGAACCATCCTTCTTCTTTACAAAAATTACTGGTGCACCCCAAGGTGAGACATTGGGCCTTATTATCCCTAAGTCTAGTAACTCTTTCAACTACATTTGCAACTCACAAAGTTTCGACGCTATCATCCAATATGGAGTCTTGGAAATTGGTTTTTCACCAGGATTTATCTCAATAGTAAAATCAAGCTCCCTCTCAAGAGGTAACCCTGGTAACTCATTCGGAAAGACATCCTTAAATTCTGACAATATCGGGTATTGATCCAAGGAGGGTCCCTTCCTTTCATTCACCTCTTCCACTACATATAGTCGACACCCTTGCCTCAAGCATCGCTTAACCTTCATAGTTGAGATAAAGCGTAATGACACCCTTCTCCGTACACCCTGGATCTCCACTGGCCTTCCTTCGTCGTCTACACAGAGCACCCTTTTTGTGAAACAATCTACCAAAGCTTGATGAGCTTCTAACCAATCCATTCCAATGATTAGGTCATATGCCCCGAGAGCAGTGACGTATACCTTCAACCTGGTAGTACACACTCCCAGGTCTACTATACAATTATCAACTCTAGGTCCTACCGCTTGTTTTTCCCCCGAATCCATCTCGACATGTTTAAAGTCATCGTGCTCATAGGCTGCCAACCCACTCTTTTCTAATGCATGTGGTGAAATGAAACTATCTATAGCACCAGAATCAAATAAAATGTTTACATTAATATGATTTAGCATACCTAATGACTCCACCACTGTGGATTGATGTTTGGCCTCACGATTATTAACCACTGCGTAAATCTGGTGGCTACTACTTGCTCTTCCTATCGGGGCCTTTCCTTCTCTATGCACAAATCCTGATTGTAACTCTGGGTAGTCACGCTGGTGATCGGGTCCTCCGCACCCCCAACAGGTAACATGGGGTTGAACCTGCGCATTGTTATGTGAATGTCTATGAAATGAGTTCCTTCCCCTGGAACCCCTGCCCCTACTAGCTGCTCCCTGAGATGGTCGTGGACCTGCCTACGTCATTGGTGATGAACGATATGTTGCACTCACTGCCATTGAAATCCCTGCGGCTACTGTCCTTGGTGTGAATCTATTACCATATGGAGGTGGCCTTGAGCCCCCTCCCTTAGGAAATGTCCTAGGGGCCTTCCCCATGAATCCAAGACGATGCAAAAAGGTCGGTCAACCCTACGAAGCAGTCGTCCAATAGACTCTGACACGCCCACCGTATGACGCTGGTAACATCGCGGGACCTCTCCGATGCATGTCCGGAATGTCAGCAGTCAACCCCTCTAGGTTTTGTTCCACTACCTCATAATCTTCAGCGTCCCATCGTGGCACTGGAGCCAACTCTCCTCGTCGCTGAATAGGAGAGGTACCTAGAGGTCGATAAGGCCCCACATCTGTGTCATTCAAAAGAGATTTTTTATCAGTTCTTGGGAAAACATAAAAACATTTTCATATGATAAAACTCACAAAAACATTTAAAAAGTGAAAAATGTGTACTTCTTACCTAGATCTCCCCACTAAGAATCCTCGAGTAGAGCCAAATCCGGATCTCCTCGGAAATCCAACCCGGCATAGGCATAATCGTTGACCATCAACATCTGTGGTTGTAACCAGTCAAATAAGGAATCATTGTATTTGATGATTGGCCCAGCTACATGTCGAGCCATGAGGTTGCACCACCTCAACATCCTCAGATCCTCTGGAGACGGTAAACCCCAGTCGACCTGCAACCTCAGCAAGGGAACCCTCTTAAGAAAGAAGGACACCAAAAGTGATCCGTACCCAAATTTATTCAAGTCACCTTTCCTGCATTTTGTCAACTGCCTCTTTATGCTACGAAGGACTACGTCTGACCAGTTAAAGACCCGAGACTTAGTACATTCTATGGCGTACTGAAAATAGATCTATAGATCCATGTTTGGAGTAGTGCTCCCAGCCATACGAGCAATGGTGAACAAGATAATGCGAAGGGTCAAATCCTGGACCCCCCAAATGGCCACCTTTCCTTTGCTTCTTTCCACCTCTGGAACACAGTACTGACAACAATACTCACTCATAGGCAGCCCACCACCTTGGCTACTGGTCAAGCTAGCGTGGTACCCATGCCATGACAGTCCTGTTAGGAAATAAATGTCCTCGATATCCAAGGACAATGTGTGGATCTGCACATGGAATACTTGTTGGTCCATGTCCCACATATGAACGAGGTACTCCAACAACCTGACTTGGGGCCTCATACCCGGGATCCAAAAGAATTTCAGGAGACCATAGTCTCATAAAGCAACAACGGTGCCCGGGTCATTCCCAGCAATAGCATCATCTTCTTCATGCTCTCTTTCACACCATTCCAGAACCATAGTGACGGTCGAATGCCTGCACAAGAACCATAAGAAGAGGGTCAACAACTCTTTTCAAGCCTTGGCACTTTTTTCATTGAGAAAAAACCAAAGAAAATTTTCATTTTGCGGTTCTTGCAGGTGCCCCTTTAGCACAGTGTGAGGTTCTCGCAGGTGCCTTTGGGGCCACCTGTGAGAATCATGCATTCTCGCAGGTCCCGTATGGCTAGCCTACGAGAATGCTTGGATGCAAATTTTGGCCCTAAAACAAACTCAAAACTTGAAATTTGCCAATGAAAACAAAAAATTGAACCATGAAAACATAGAAGACAGGGAGATTACCTCACTGACGGAAATGGTTCGCCAAACGGTTGTTCGTACCTTCCGCAATCGAGAACTGAAATTCAAGGGCAAAAGAGGGGTTTTGGGCTAAAATCTTGGCAAAGTTACAATGACTATGGTAAAAGAACTTTTACCCACTTGTATTTACTTTTTACCATTTTTGTTGTTTTTTATAATTGTTTTATTCATCAAACCTAATGCCTAATAGACCTATGAGTGCAACTTTTTGTAGACATGACGACTTCGAAGTCCACACGAAGGGATATGGATATTCTGTCTTTTTTCATCGCATGTTTAAAT
>ML814295.1:6686-34887 GCA_009831015.1 Picea engelmannii | reverse complement strand
TTTGTGTCTGGAGGAATCAGCAACTAGTTGGGCACGTGGCCGTGTTATCCAACCGCTACCCCTATAACCTCCAGGTGTTCCCACGATGCCCCTTACGCGGCACACAAGGTAAGTTGGGGGGAATTGAACTCGAAACCTCATGGAACTTCATTTTCACGGCACTTGCCAATTGAGCTGCCCCCCCGGGGGCTTTTTTATGGTTTTTTAGACAAAACCTCGAGCTTGGTATTTGTTCGTTCTCATGCTAAAAAATACATGAGAACGTAATTGAGCAAACTTTTATCACTTTTTCGGGCTCAGTAAGGTTACACAAAAAAGGAACCCCCTGGAGTCCTCTTTAAGCTCTTTTCAAACTCTCTAAACATGAAAAGATTGTTGAGCAATCTTGCTATTTTCACGCTCGTTAAAGTATTTGAAGAAATCATTTGTTGGGCAATAATTTATCTCTTTTTCGGTATCATCAGACTACTTTATGAAAAAGGAACTTAGAGAGTTCTCTTTTGAGTGTTTTTCCAGACTCTATAATCATGAAAAACCTTCGAGTTTTCTATCTTTGGACTCGTTAAACAAACATCAAAAGACCCGTAATGGGACCGAACCACTCCTTCCTAGGGTTCGTTAAAAATACTCCGAGGGACTCATCCGAAGGATGAGCTTACATCAACAAGCATATGTTATCCTCCTCAAGCTTGCATAAAAATAAAGAGGTACTCGCCAGAAATGGTGGGGGGAAATTTGGGAAAGGGATGTGTTTTCGTATTCATATTATTGGCAGTAAGTGTCGATCTTGAACATGACACCCCCCTATTCATTATCTGAAGACGGTTTGGGAAATCCATTTGTTTCTCATTCAACTTGCTACAAGTTCATATCCCGAGTCGTCTCTGAGTCAATGCTACCAAATCATTGGTCGTGTCATTCATATGTTCAAGAGAAATTCGTCTGAAACCTCTATTGAGTTGGCCATCTGCAGTTGTCCATTCTCTCTGTGTCAGCCTTCCCTATGTCCAGTTCAACCTACATCATACTCTGTTTCACCTTCAAAATCTATTACTCATCTCATGTCAATGATGAGGGATACATCAAGGCCCTCCTGTGACGAGTTTTGTTCCATCGACTCCAGCTCATTATCCCGAAACAAGACTTAGAAATTATTTGGTACCTTGGAACTTGCATGCCTCAATGGCAGGTTTCCTTGCTTTCGACAGTGGGTTTTCATCATTGAACCATGATGAGGAGATTCCATCGAATGTTCGACCTCAACTCATTTATTCACATTCGGTGGATTGTACTAGTGTACCTTGGGAGTCATTGACATTAATGGTGATTTCCCTCGCACTTGTTAACGATTTCATCAATGACTGATAATCAAGTGGTTTCTACCATGTTTGACTTCGACACATGTAATCACATGGTTAGATTCGTACTTTCAGGTGATAGGATTGAAGACCCTGGGTCTCGTCTCTTTGATCCAGGCTGCGATGGAATATGTATAATTTGTTGACACATAGATCCACTTTGTATGTCTCGTGGCTATGTCGTCTTAATTTGAATCTTCTTGCATAGATCCATAGTGTATTCTTGGTGTCTATGCGATATTTTTACGGCATGGATCCACGGTGTATGATTGGTGGCTATGACCCATGTTCATAATGTCATTCGTTTGTGATCTGAGTATGGGGATGCCTGCCACAGAACTGGTATTGTATTTTGCAGATGCTTGGTTGTTTGCAGGTTTCTGATTAGGTGCACTCATAGTTTCCGACACACACACGCAGTTTACAAAGTATTTTAGCTGTCATTGATTCCGGCCTCATACTTTGGGGGGCATTTTGTTACACATGATTTTTGTCATCTTGGTGATGTATTAACAATGGTGTACTCAGGCTCCCAAAAAGAACTTTTTGGCTAAGAAAGGTGGATCTTGTCTCCTTCCAAAAACATATTTTCAAAGTGAGTTCGTAGGCTACATATGGCCTAGGGTGCGAGAATGACTCATTCTCACAAGACACCTTCATCTAGGGTGTGAACTTCTCGCAGTTTTCTCCATACATAGGGTGCGAACCTGTTTTCAAGCTTGGAAAAGAGAAGAGGTCTCGAGGGTTCTAGAAGGGAATCTTCTAGAAGATGAGTTGGCATTCGTATGGTTGCCATTTTACTGAATTCACAGATTTGATGGGATCATCCTCACCCATGTAACCATATCTCCTTCTCCTATATATTGAAAGGATTCTCATGGAAAAGGTTAATCAAGATTAATTGAAGAATTGGTGAAGGAATTGTGTGAAGAACCCTGCTTAGATAGAAGCTTGGAGACTCTAGTCGGTCTATCAAGAGGAATCAAATATTCTTCATGCAAGTATAGATAAAGTGTGTGTGTTGGAACCAAGCATCATTGAAAGGAAGCTTGTGACATCAAGGCGATCAGGTTGTATCTTCTACTTTCAATTAATATGATACAGCGGCATGTCCTTTTCCTATAAAGTCATTCTTACTTTATTGTGTAATTCCTTGATCATATGCATAAGTTAATGTTGAATATATTTTGCTATCTTCACTTTGATTGGTTTGTGTTTTCTTGGTCTTGACCTCACGAGAGCATCAGAGCGAAGCAGGAGAAATAGAGACCTAAGGTAGTGATACAAAGGTATGTCACTCCTTCCTCCTTACTAGCAAATTCAATGATTGCAACTTATTGAAAGAGTCATGTCTTGTCTTGTTTTGTTCTAGATCCAGGTGAATCTAGGGAGATATGTTAGTGTTCGCACCTACCGATTAGTCCGATAATAAAATTGGCAACTCCACTGGGGATACAACCCATTTTTTAGTGGTTTTTGGTGTTTTTCCTTGGCCATTTTCTCTTTCCTTACCTTTTTTCATTTCGATCAATCTCTGAGTCTTCAGGAGACCCTAACAGACTCTCTGGGTCTAGAAGTCCTTTCAAAAATTTTGTCCTTTTTCCAAATTTTTCCAAGTTTCAGTCATTCTCGCACTGAACCCTTCTTTTGCCTACGAGAACTACTGGATTTCGCACCCTACTGTGCATTCCAGTGTGAACCTCTCGCACCCTGCTGGTGGCTAGCCTGAGAGAATACTCCATTCTCACACTGTACAACATTGCTTTCCTGTGAAGCCATTTTGAAATTTTTTGGGATTAGGGTTTTTGTATGCTTAGATACCCAGATTTGTATGTGTGTCTGAAGAGAACTTCTTGGGCCACTGATTGATTGTTTCTTGACTTCAGATTTTGTGAATGATCAATCTTTGGAAATCAAAGACTCTTCTTGCTCATTCTTTTTATCAACTGTCATCTCTTGACCTTTTCTTAACAAGGATATAATCTTTGATCTTGGAATCTGAGTGCTTGTTTGGTTGGGAGCCGGTGATCGGTTTCAAAGTTGGGATTTATTGTCTTTCTCAATTGCTCATTACTTGGAAAATCATTGTCCTCATGCATTTGAAAAGACTAGCCTTGTCTGCTTGTCATTTTTGTCTTCATTGAAAGATTGGTTTGGGTTTTGTATGTTGCTTGTCATTAGTTATTGGTTTTCCTTAGTTCCACCACAATCGTGTGGTTCTTTTTGAAAAGTAAAAAACATTTTTCTTTTTAAAATCATTTTTATTTTGAAAATATTGGAAATCAATTATTGAAATAGAACAAATAGAGAATTAGCATTGTTCGTGATTTGTTGATATTTCATTTTAAAGAAGATTGTATATCGTAGTTCAAGATTGTTCTAGAAAACTTTTATTTCCCTCATGTAAATAGGATTCATCAAACAAAAATTGATATTTTTTCATTCCTATCTATGCATTGTTGGGTCAGAGTCTCACACAACATCGGTTTCATTTCTGTCACCTTTGAATAACAACAACCTTTAATAATATTGCGCAATTTTTAAAATTTAACTAGTAACTCTTTTCTAGGACTATATTACACCAACATTAGCTAGGCTAGAGCTTTGGAATAGGCAGAGAGATACACTCTCCAAAGCACAAAACACACAATAGCATCTTGTGTTAAGGAGTGTCAAATTCCATTTGCAACATTTTGTCCTGGGAAGCCCTTCTCACACAAGGGTCAAACCCAAGGTCGCATTGATATTGACAGAGTTACTCACCCTTATTTATTGATATTGGTGTAGATATCGCACGTATTACGGGGGTCAGTTGAAGGTATACCCACAATGATGAGTGGAAGCCTCTCAAGTTGATTTCGGGCTAGATACCCTACCCTTGCATGTGGATCAGAGTGTCGACTGTCCCCCCAGGATTTATTGTTGTTGGTGGTAACCTTAGTGGCCTATCGTTTTAGGGTCTTACACAAGGTGACTGTGAAGGGAAAATTCTTCACAGTACCTGGAATCGATGTTGGACAAACTCACTCGGGCTCCTTGGATCCTATACCCACGATTATGTGTGGGAGCTTGCACCAAGGCGTAAGTCCGTTAAGCAGGTCATCAACGTAACTTTTCCACCCTAGCCCAGCCTCTTCTCGTCTCGTTGTTGTGACATTGGACTTCATCACCAACTAGTGACTTCAGAATTAGAAGATCTTGTTTGCTTGGTGTTGTTTCCTAGATTTTTTTTACTAGCGTATGTTGTTTCTTTACCCAAGTTGACCATAGAATTTTCTTCGTAATTTTTTTAACTCATTCACAATAGACCCTCCACGTCATTCACATAGAATGCAGGGCTTACCCCTAGAAAATCTGGAAGGTTCTCAACCCTTTCCTACCATCTCACCAGAGGGATCTCCTCAACAGAGTGAAGTCCAAGACGTCACCACTCCACAAGTGGAAAGAACTGACTCTCTAGAACAGTTCCAAATTACGAATTCTCGAGAGGAATTTCGACTTCACCCTGATTCTGAGAGATGTATTATGCGAGTGAATTCTTACAGAGACTTAGTTGTTTTGTCTTCTGGATCACTGACTAGAGCTTTTCCAAGATCTGAGGGCCAAGATACTTTTTGGAATACTGGTGTTTTTCGACGGGATCTTTTTGGTTCAGGAGCGGGATTTGATATCACCGTCTCACCTGCACTCCCTGAAACCTCTGACCCAGACGCAGTACCTTTTACTACTGCTTATTATTTTCCTGGTACATAAGCTCCACGAGTTGACCACATCTTGACTCTCCCTTTACAAATGGTCCATTACACAGATACTACGAGTCTTCACACCGGGATTACCATGGCTATCCAAGACCCTATTGGCACACCGTTTTCGCCCAAAGTCACACCAACACTTCCACCTAGGTATCGTGGGTTGAATGTCTCTATTCCCATTCCTATGCAAATCACATCCGAAACTTCTAGTGGTCCCACTTCTTCTGGGCACTCTCCTCCCGGTTTCATTCTGACACTTCCTCCGCCCCCTTTCAGAGGACCTTCTCCATCCTCTATCGGCGACATTGATCCTAGTGGCACCATTCCATCGTTCACACCAAATTACCAGATTCTTGTTGATGGACAATTTCACCAAGGAGGCCCAACTCACCCCCCCCCTTGCAGGGAAAACACCAATTGGAGCACAACCCCCAATCGACCCCACCCTATGGACAAAACATACCTCCATCCTTGGCCCAGTATTGGAACCATATGATACAACATAATCCTCAATCGACTAGGGGGAAACAACCTCCAACTACATTCGTTATACCCCCTAGTATAGGCCAACCATATCCAGGTACGTCCAATCCTATTTGGGGCTCAAATGCTCAACCCCACATCCCTGTTCAAGGATACAATCCCATGAGATACTTTCCTCCACAACAACCACCGAAACTACCTGGGCCTTCACATTATATGCAAACTGCTTATGGTCCCACTGGTTTGCCGATGGGACTCCCTCCCCAAAGCCACCAATACCCGCATGTGAATAGACAGTTACCCTTCTTAGCCACTTTGGACCTCCCAGATCTGTCGAGGATTTTAAATTATCTGATTCGTCACTCTCCTTAATGGCCTGCTATACCAGCTAAGCTACCGTCTGACATCCATAAATTCGATGGAAAAGTGGGAGAGGACCCAAACAATCACGTCATGACTTTTCACCTCTGGTGCTCATCCAACTCCTTGATGGATGACTCTATTTATTTACGCCTTTTTCAACGAACTCTCACGGGTTCTGCCGCAAAGTGGTATATATAATTACCATGAGGTTTATTCACCAACTTCAACACCCTAGCTATGGATTTCCTCACCCACTACTAGTTACCAATCCATTATGAAACAGGGACCGAGATTTTGAGTTCTTTCAAACAAAACAAAGCCACCCATATCTCCGATCACATTCATGAGTGGCGACGAAGATGATGTCTCATCAAACTTGAACTTCCTGATCAGTTGCTGGTAGAGTGGTTCACGAAATCATTTGTGAACGAAATCGGTCATGACATCGCCATGGGTGGAGTTGTCACGGAAGAGCAGGCCATTAGTCGTGCTCAATACCTTGACCTTGTTTACTCACAAAGGGGTACTCTTTACGAATTACTCCCTGATGCACCTCGTCCTTCCACTTCCGCCACTTCAACTACTCCTGCTACTTCTCATGCAGCCAACAGTGTGATTGGCACTTTCCATGCCCAACCAAATTCTACCTCGAGAAACAACCCCAAACCCATTTCTTCTAATGTTCAAAATGCTACATCTCCTACCCCTCCCACTGGCAAGACTTCTGAGGTAAATGCTATTCAATATACCCCCGCCGGTAAAAACAAATCCAGAAAAGGAAAGGGTAAGAATAAGGAGGACAAAAATAATTCGCAAGCAGAGAGAACCAAAACACCGCCTGTTGACGATAGGGATAAGCGCAAACTCCGATACCCTTGTCTTATTTGTGGTGATGATCACTACACGAAGGATTGTCCACGACGAGCCAAGGTTACTAAGTTCCTTCAAGGGCCCCCGAAACCACCCACTCTGACCGTTTTGTCACAACCCTTTCCTTCCCAACAACATGCCCAATTGGTCATTCACGACCAACCATCCCCCTCCACTACATCTTACATCTTAATGTGTATAGGTGATTCAAAGAAATGTGACATCACACTTACCACTCGAGCCAAAGATTATTCTTCCTCCAAAGAGAAGGTTGATGCTACACCTCCTTTGTTGGTCCAACCATCTCCTATGACTCCACCTACCAATGGTTTTCTTCATCTCGAACGACCGAGCCTCGACACAGTCCTTTTCCCTCCTCCAAAGGGCGTCATTGGAAAATCGGCTTTCAATCTTCATGCCTGTGTTGCCCAGAACTACAACATTGTTGAAGATCTGGATCAAGAACCATCCACGATGTTATCCCTCGAAGTCCTTCAAATTTTTCCTACACAACGGAAGGCACTGTTAAAATCTATCGGTGGAATCAACCCTACAGATACAAATTTAATAATTTTTTACTTGGAAGATCACATTCCAAGGTTACCCCCTCAACTCGCGTTCCAAATACAAGTTATTGTCTCCGAATTTTTTTTTTGTAGAACTGTTATTGACGAGGGTGCCTCGACGTGTGTCATGTATATTACCTACTGCAAAGCCATCGACTCTCCCTCATTGACTGAATCCCATAACACACTCAAAGCCTTCAATAGCTCCAGTTTTAAGCCTTACGATGTCCTTCCTTCATTGCCAATCATGCTATAAGGAAAAACGGTCCAAGTTGAAGTGGAAGTCTTTGACTCTCCTCTCGATTACAACCTTCTTCTTGGTCGTAGCTAGATTCATTCCATGTGCACAGTTGTGTCGACTCTTTTTCGTGTTGTACATTTCCCACATCAAGAAAAGGTAATTACCGGTGACTAATTATCCTTCTTTAACTCAGATACATGCACTGGAAATGTACCATTTATTTCCAAACCCCCCCAGGATACGAGAACGTCAGTGTAGGTCTTCTCAAAGACTTTTCGTTAATGGGTACCTTCCCCATTCCACCACCCGATGTTCCACACCCATCTGTCGCTTCAATCAACATGATCTCCACCTCGATTCATGGAATCCCTGCGTCTCATGACCCATGGATGGTACCTGACCTCGATTATCATCTTCATTATGGCGATGAAATGCCTTTGAGTCCAGTCGAATCCGCCTATCAGGCCATTCAATCGGCAACCCCTTCTACCCCCTCTCTTGGTGATTTATCTCCAGATCCTTTCCGCGTCATTTTCCCCATGGATGAGATGATTATGTCTATCATGGAAGACACCCCCTGGAATGATGGACATCACCATTCCATTCTCTTCCTGGAACAACACACCATCGAGAGCTACCAATAGATCTTGACCCCGTCAACCGTTGTCATCATTTCAACCATTTCTAAGTCCACACATGATGTGTTTTTCGAAGGGAACTTAAGCAATATCTCACCCACTATTCCCCTCGACATATCCATCAAACCTAGAATTGTCGAAAATGTGCATATCGGAGCTTCGTGTTCCCCTGATGAAATCGTCACCTACAAGTCACTTTTCAAATAATTCTGTGACATCTTCACCTAGAGCTATGAAGAAATGACGGGTATTGACCCCGACATTGTGATACATGAGATTAAGACATACCCAGACGCTAAACCCGTCTGGAAATGCCTTCATCCAGTTCACCCACGTAAAGCGGTCACTATCAAACTTGAAGTCGAGAAACTTCTCAAAGCCAGCTTTATTTACCTAGTGGCCCTCACTAACTGGGTTTCCAATCTTGTCCTGATAGACAAGAAACAAGGCACAATCCGTGTGTGCGTTGATTATAGGGATATTAACAAAGATTTTCCTAAAGACAACTTTCCTACCCCCTTTGTCGACCAGATTGTCGATGATTGTGCCAGAAGAAAAATATTCTCTCTGATGGATGGTTTCTCTGGATATAATCAAATCAATATTGTTCCCGAGGATCAACACAAAACTGCTTTTATTTGTCCTTGGGCACTTTCGCCTATCGGAAACTTCCTTTCGGTCTAAAGAACACTGGTGCAACTTTTCAGTGTGCTATGTCTTATGCCTTCCATGATATCAAGCACATTGTACAGCCATATCTTGATGACTTACCCCCTCATTCCATGTGCCTGGTTGATCATCCAATCCACCTCTGAGCCATTTTCCTCCGATGTTGGTTTTACCATATACGCTTGAATCCTCACAAATGCATTTTTTGTGTCGAATCCGGCCAACTTCTAGGATTTATTGTTTCACGTCAAGGGATTAGGGTAAATCCTTTAAAGGTCGAGGTGATTCTCAATCTCCCTCCTCCTTCTACACTTCGCTAGTTACAAAGTTTGCAAGGGAAAACAAACTTTCTTCGTTGTTTCATCCCGAACTATGTCGAGATAACTCTTGGATTTACGCGACTACTCAAAAAGGGGTCTGAGTTCGTATGGGATACCATCGCAAACAAAGACTTCGAAGCTTTGAAACTGTCCCTGACACGTGCTCCACTTCTCTTCCCCCCCAATTACAGTCACGATTATTTCCTCTACCTCGCAGCCTCGGATTACACCATCGCTATGGTCCTTGTCCAGGAGGATGATTCTCATGATGAACATGTTATCTATTACTTGAGTCAAAGTCTAATGCCAACCAAAACCAAGTATTTACATGTTGAAAAATTGGCCTTGGTAGCCGTCCAAACAATTCAACGTTTCTGGCACTATATCCTCTCTCGCAAGACTACGGTAATTTCTAATTGCAACCCTATGCAACACATTCTCACACGTCAATTTCTAGGGGACAAATACTCCAAATGGATCATGATACTCCAAGAGTTTGACTTGGAATTCGAATGAGCTAAGTCCAAAAAGTCCTTAGTGTTTGCCGAGTTGATATGGGACTTTCCCTACTCTAAAACAGAAAATGTAGAAACTAATTCATTACTTGATGAATCCCTTTTCCTAATTAGTTCTGATGATCTTTGGTACGGTGATATCATCATATATCTCCAAACCTAGACTTTCTGACCTAATTTGTCTAGAACTGACTGACATTGAATATGCTACCAAGCTCGTTAGTATATTAGCCTCGACGATACTCTTTATCGTCATGGAATTGAATCAGTTTTTTGACGCTGCCTCACATTTGACGAAGCCGAGAAAGCCTTAAATGACTGCCATTCTGGAGCCTGTGGTGGTCATATGTTCGGGTATGCTACTGCCCAAAAGATCTTACGAGCAGGGTATTTTTGGCCTTCTTTATTTAACGATTGCATAATCGTCATCCAAAAATGCCATGCTTGCCAGACCTATAATCATAAGATACGGTCACATCCTTCTCCTCTTCACCTTGTGGTCTCCATTGGTCCCTTTGTGAAATGGGGTATCGATTTCATGACATGTCACCCCCACTCATCCAGGGGGCATGGATACATTATTGTAGCCATAGATTATTTCACGAAATGGGCCGAGGCGATGCCGACATTTGACAATACTGGAAAGACCGCAACATTATTCATTTTCAATCACATCATAGCTCGTTTTGGTGTTCCTCAGGCTATTGTCACTTATCATGGTAGCCACTTTAGAAACTTCATGATGTCTAAACTCACTGAAAAGTTGGGTCTTTTCCATGAAAACTCAATGCCCTATTACCCACAAGCGAATGGCCAAGTCGAATCAATTAACAAAGTTCTCATAACCATGCTTCGACGAATGATGGGGATTCACAAAATAAGTTGGCACACAATGTTGTTTTCAACATTGTGGGATTACCGGACTTTCGTTAAGTCAACTACTGGGTTTACACCATTCTGGTTAGTCTATGGTCTAGAAGCCATCCTCCCGATTGAATGTGAGATACCCTCCTTAAAACTAGCCTTCGAACTCCTACCAAACACTTCTACCGAGGAAGAATGTATGTTGTATCTCATGCGATTAGATGAAACTTGACGGGATGCTACCCTAGTCATAGAAGCCTAGAAGAAATGTGTCAAGGCCCAATATGACAAACATGTCAAGCCTCACTTTTTCTCCGAAGAAGATCTGGTTCTCCTTTATGAACAAAATCGAGATATTCTAGGAGCTGGAAAATTTGAAGCCATGTGGTGAGGTCCTTATATGGTTAGACAAGTTTTGGCGAAAGGAGCTTACGAGTTAGTAGATTACGATGGTATCCCTTTGAGTGAACCCAAAAATGGGTTATACTTAAAGAAGTACTATGCATAAGATCACCTGTGCACGAGTACTTGTATTTTATTGTAACATACTTCTTGTGTGTTACTGTAGTATGATTTTTTCGTTATCTGGTCTCTGCCCTTATGTTACGTTGTGTTTGGTTTCTAGATGTTGGAGTCTTCACTACCCCACATTGGCTTCACTGATGGTGCTAGATGTAGTACTCATAACCTTGTTTCTACTACGTGGGCAATTTACGCCCCTACGAACGAACTTATCACTCTACGAGATGTGTGCCTCGGCCATGCAACCAACAATATTGCAGAGTATAGCGTCGTTATCGAATTTTTGATTGATGCTATCTCGCTCGGTATCCATCACTTGGTTGTACAACTCGATTTGCAGCTAGTAGTACTACAATTAAGTAATGTCTATGCTATTCAAAGTCCTACTTTATTATGGGTATATTTACGAATTCGCCTCTTGGAACGTTATTTTTCTTATATTGCATATCAGCATATTCCTAGATGTCTAAATACATTAACTGATGCATTAGCTAACTATGTATTAGACAGACATTTGGGCCATTTATAAACCAATCACATCACATGCATCACATAACATAAGATAAGCTGGTAGAAGCCATACATATGTATATAATGATCAAAAAGTTTTTTACAAAAAAGTTTTGTCAAAGGACCAAAATTTCAAAATCTGAAGCTCATAGCTTCTACAAAGTAACGTCATGTATGACTCTCGTGATAACACATGACTGCCCGGGCAACCCTACGAAGCAGTCGGCCAATAGACTCTGACACGCCCACCGTATGACGCTGATAACACCGCGGAACCTCTCCGAGAGGCATGTCCGGAATGTCAGCAGTCAACCCCTCTAGGTTTTGGTTCCACTACCTCATAATCCTCTGTGTCCCATCATGGCACTGGAACCACCTCTCCTCGTCACTAAATAGGAGAGGTACCCAGAGGTCGATAAGGCTCCACATCTGTGTCATTCAAAAGAGATTTTCGATCAGTTCTTGGGCAAACATAAAAACATTTTCATATGATAAAACTCACAAAAACATTTAAAAAGTGAAAAATGTGTACTTCTTACCTAGATCTCCCCACTAAGCATCCTCGGGTAGGGCCAAATCCGGATCTCCTTGGAAATCCAACCCGGCATAGGCATAATCGTCGACCATCGGCATCTGTGGCAGTAACCAGTCCAAGAAGGAATATTGTATCTGATGATCGGCCTAGCTACATGTTGAGCCATGAGGTTGCACCACCTCAACATCCTTGGATCCTCTGGAGCTAGTAAACCCCACTCGACCTGAAACCTCAGCAAGGGAACCCTCTCAAGAAATAAGGACACCAAAAGTGATCTGTACCCGAATTGATTCAAGTCACCTTTCCTGCATTTTGTCAACTGCATCTTTATGCTACGAAGGACTGCGTATGACCAGTTAAAGAACTGAGGCTCAGTACACTCTATGGCATACTGAAAATAGCTCTGGGGATCCATGTGTGGAGCAGTGCTCCCAGCCATACAAGCAATGGTGAACAAGATAGTGCGAAGGGTCAAATCCTGGACCCCCAAAATGACCACCTTTCCTTTGCTTCTTTCTGCCTCTAGAACACAGTACTGACGACAATACTCATTCATAGGCAGCCCACCACCTCGGCTACGGGTCAAGCTAGCGTGGTACCCATGCCATGATAGTCCTGTTAGGAAATAAACGTCCTCGATATCCAAGGACAATGTGTGGACCCCCACATGGAATACTTGTTGGTCCATGTCCCATATATGAACAAGGTACTCCAACATCCTGACTTGAGCCCTCATACTCGGGATCCGAAAGAATTTCAGGATACCACAATCTCGTAAAGAGGCAATGGTGCCTGGGTCATTCCTGGAAATAGCATCATCTTCTTCATGCTCTCTTTCACACCATTTCAGAACCATCATGATGGTCGAATGCCTACATAAGAACCATAAGAAGAGCGTCAACAACTCTTTTCAAGCCTTGGCACTTTTTTCATTGAGAAAAAATCAAAGAAAATTTTCATTTTGCGGTTCTTGCAGGTTCCCCTTTAGCACAGTGTGAGGTTCTCATAGGTGCCTTTGGGGCCACCTGTGAGAATCATGCATTCTCGCAGGTCCCGTATGGCTAGCCTGCGAGAACGCCTGGACGCAAATTTTGTCCCTAAAACAAACTCAAAACTTGAAATTTGCCATTGAAAACAAAAAATTGAACCATGAAAAAGTAGAAGACAGGGAGCTTACCTCACTGACAGAGACGGTTCGCCAAATTGTTGTTCGTACCTTCCACAATCGAGCACCGAAATTCAAGGGTAAAAGAGGGGTTTTGGGCTAAAATCTTGGCAAAGTTACAATGACTATGGTAAAAGAAATTTTACCCACTTGTATTTACTTTTTACCATTTTTGTTGGTTTTTATAATTGTTTTATTCATCAAACCTAATGCCTAATATCCCTATGAGTGTGACTTTTTGCAGACATGACGACTTCAAAGTCCACACGAAGGGATACGAATATTCTCTCTTTTTTCATCGCATGTTTAAATTGTTTTTTATGTTTTTTTAGACAAAACCTCGAGCTTGGTCTTTGTTCATTCTCACACTCGAAAATACATGAGAACGTAATCAAACACACTTTTATCACTTTTTCGGGCTCAACAAGGTTACACAAAAAAGGAACCCCCTAGAGTCCTCTTTAAGCTCTTTTCAGACTCTCTAAACATGAAAAGATTGCCAAGCGATCTTGCTATTTTCACGCTTGTTAAAGTGTTTGAAGAAAGCATCTGTTGGGCAATAATTTATCTCTCTTTCGGTCTCATCATACTACTTTATGAAAAAGGAACTGAGAGAGCTCTCTTTTGAGTTTTTTTCCAGATTCTATAATCATGAAAAACCTTCGAGTTTTCTATCTTTGGACTCGTTAAACAAACATAGAAAGACCCGTAATGGGACCAAACCACTCCTTCCTAGGGTTCGTTAAACATACTCTGAGGGACTCGTTCAAAGGATGAGCTTACATCAACAAGCATATGTTATCCTCCTCAAGCTTGAGTAAAAATAAAGAGGTACTCGCTAGAAATGGTGGGGGACAATTTGGGAAAGGGATTTGTTTTCGTATTCATATTATTGGCAGTAAGTGTCGATCTTGAACATGGCACCCCCTATTCATTATCTGAAGCTGGTTTAGGAAGTCAATTTGTTTCTCATTCGACTTGCTACAAGGTCATATCATGAGTCGTCTCTGAGTTAGTGCTGCCAAATCATTGGTCGTGTCATTCATATGTTCAAGAGAAGTTCGTCTGAAACCTCTGTTGAGTCGGCCATCTGCAGTTGTCCATTCTCTTCGTGTCGGCCTTCCCTGTGTCCAGTTCAACCTGCATCATACTATGTTTCACCTTCAAAATTTGTTACTCATCTCGTTTCATTGATGGGGGATACATCAAGGCCCTCCTGTGACGAGTTTTGTTCCATCGACTCCAACTCATTATCCGGAAACAAGACTTAGAAATTATTTGGTACCTTGGAACTTGCATGCCTCAATGGCAGGTTTCCTTGCTTTCGACAGTGGGTTTTCATCATTGACCCCTAATCAGGAGATTCTGTCAAATTTTCAACCTCAAATCATTTATTCACATTCGGTGGATTGTACTAGTGTACCTTGGGAGTCATTGACATTAATGGTGTTTTCCCTCGCACTTGTTAATGGTTTCATCAATGACCGGTAATCAAGTGGTTTCTACCATGTTCGACTTCAACACATGTAATCACATGGTTATATTCGTACTTTCAGGTGACAGGATTGAAGACCCTGGGTCTCATCTCTTTGATCCAGGTTGCGATGGAATATGTATAATTTGCTGACACATAGATCCACTTTGTAAGTCTTGTGGCTATGTCGTCTTAATTTGAATCTTATTGCATAGATCCACTATGTATTCTTGGAGGCTATGTGATATTTTGACGGCATGGATCCATAGTGTATGATTGGTGGCCATGACCCATGTTCATAATGTCATCCGTTTGTGATCTGAGTATGGGGATGCCTACCTCAGAACTGGTATTGTATTCTACAGATGCTTGGTTGTTTGCAGTTTTCCAATTAGGTGCACTCTTGGTTTCCGACACACACATGTAGTTTACAAAGTATTTTGGCTATCATTGATTCCGGCCTCATACTTTGGGGGGCATTCTGTTACACATGATTTTTGTCATCTTGGTGATGTATTAACAATGGTGTACTCAGGCTCCCAACAAGAACTTTTTTCCTGAGAAAGGTGGATCTTGTCTCCTTCCAAAAACATATTTTCAAAGTGAGTTCGCAGGCTACATATGGCCTAGGGTGCAAGAATGAGTCCAGGCCACCTTCATCTAGGTTGGGAACTTCTCGTAGTTTGCTCCATACATAGGGTGCGAACCTTTTTTCAAGCTTGGAAAAGAGAAGAGGCCTCGAGGGTTCTAGAAGGGAATCTTCTAGAAGATGAGTTGGCATTCGTATGGTTGTCATTTTACTAACTTCACAGATTTGATGGGATCATCCTCATCCATGTAACCATCTCTCCTTCTCATATATATTGAAAGGATTCTCATGGAAAAGGTTAAGCAAGATTAATTGAAGAATTGGTGAAGGAATTGTGTGAAGAACCCTGCTTAGATAGAAGCTTGGAGACTCTAGTCGATCTATCAAGAGGAATCAGATCTTCTTCATGCAAGTACAGAGAAAGTGTGTGTTTTGGAACCAAGGGTCACTGAAAGGAATCTTGTGACATCAAGGTGATCAGGTTGTATCTTCTACTTTCAATTAATATGATACAGTGGCATGTCCTTTTCCCATAAAGTCATTCTTACTTTATTGTGTAATTCCTTGATCATATGCATAAGTTGATGTTGAATATATTTTGTTGTCTTCACTTTGGTTGGTTTGTGTTGTCTTGGTCTTGACCTCACGAGAGCACTGTAGTGAAGCAGGAGCAACAAATACCTAAGGAAGCGATACAAAGGTATGTCACTCATTCCTCCTTACTAGCAAATTCAATGATTGCAACTTAGGGAAAGAGTTATGTCATGTCCTGTTTTGTTCTAGATCCAGGTGGATCTAGGGAGATCTGTTATTGTCTGCACCTACCGATTAGTCCAATAATAGCTTGTGCGATGTAGTTATGTATTGTTTCTGGACTTGTGGTTGTATGATGTAGTGAGCCTGAGGCTATGCATTGAATCTTGGTGCTTGTGCACTGGGATTTGGTTCTTAGCTCGTGGACTTGGAGATTGGGCCTCGAGCGCAATACTTTGAATTTTTCTTATTAAGTTAATCACCTTAGTTTTTAAACCTTAAAAACCTAAATTTTAATCTTTAATTTAAACATATTTAATAACTTAAACCTTTAATTTTTAAAATATATCTTTTAAATTATTATTAGAATTAAATCATATAATTAAAAGATACCTAAATACCTAAAGATTTAAAAGATTTAAATTATACGATTTTTTTTTTAAATGTATATATTACATAATTCAAAGATTTACAATTATTAAATCCCTGGTAATAATAAATTAATTTTAATTAATTATTATTTTTTTCTTTTTAACAAGCAAAAAAAAATAATAATTTTTTTTTTTATAAATTATAAAAAAAATTAATACAACAACAAAAAAAATTAAATTCCAAACGGCATCGTGGGTCCTCTCATGAGGCCCACGTGCCCCCCACTAGTTCATTCTCCTCCTAAAACCCTACACACCTCCCAACTCTCTTTCTTAACCCTAACTCTACGCGCCCAACCCTTCCTTCACCTATCATTCGGCCGCCTCCCTTCTCTGCACTCTGGTAAGGGTTTTCCCTACTCTAGCCACTCTGTCCATGGCCTTCTCTCATGGCTTCTCGGGCATTTGATGGATCGTGTTTTGGGTGATAGCACTGTAACATCGACTGGTTTTCTTTTTCTTTTTATATACTGTGCGACACAGTCATGACCCTATGAGCTCTCCCTAGTGGTTGTGTGCACTCGGTTGTATGTTCACAGGTGCCAAGCTTGACTTTGATGGATGGTGGACTTGGAGGTTGGACCCTCTTCCTATACATTTTTTTTTCTTTTCTGAACAGTGAGGGGTACAGTGTGGGGTTCCTTCCCTTGGTCGTGGCGCTTGGTCTTAGGCGTTGATTTTCTATTGTGTGTTGGCGTTGGCATGCTGGCATTGGGTTTTTGTTTTTGTGCTGGTGCATAACACACCTCACCTTTGTTAATATTATGGTAGTTGTGGGAGGTATTTACCTCCACGTGTGAACCTGATGAGAATAGGAGGCTCCGGAAAGAAAGAGAAAACCCTAATGATTTGGATAATAACCCTTGAAGCCTTATCGACTCAAGAAGATAATTTATATTAGGTTATTAGCCTCCAAGAGAAGAAGTTGACCAGAATTAATAATAATATACTGAACAGACACATATCCAGAAGGAGAAGTCAGCCCCAACAAATCTGGCAGAACCAGTATAAATACACGGTGCCAGTTCTCATTTGACAACATCTTAGAATTGCAGTTCCTAGTTTGGTGCACACTACAGTTCCCATTTTGGTGCGCACGTGTGGAGGAGAGCTGCAGCTGCAGCTGTAGCAACAACAAGTTTTCAGTATTGGCTTGAATATCTCTTGGCTAGGGTTTGGACTATCTAATCATCTTTTTTTTATTCGCTATCCTTGGGGAAAGGTGCGCTACCCTTTGTTTGGCTATCTAGCCTAGGGTTTGATTCTGGAGGAATTTTTAGTCAAGGTTAAGGTGCTCGGAGGGTGGATTTGGCCTATGGTTGGGTGTTGAGGGTATCATCAATGGTAAAATGAGCACACCATCTATATTTTATATTCTAACAGGTTATGGGCCCACACTCCTTCAGTCAGCCTAAAACGCTGGAAGGAAACATAGCCGCTAGATATTGAGCTCGTTGAGGAACTGTCGCTAGGGTTACTAGCAAAAGTAGCTTCTAAGACACTGCAACTAGGGTTACTAGAAGGTGCATTTGTAGAAACCATAAACCTCTTGTTGAGGAACATTAAAGTGAATGGATTGACCTAATCTCCAGATAGATCAGTGTGCCCTAGCCCAGTGCATCTCCTGGCACTCTCAGAAGGCCAAGACGTGAAGTTTGGATTTTTGGTCAAATCTAGGGTTTGACCAAGTCAAACAAGCCATGACTAACTCTATGAAGTCTGAGAACAAGTTAGATGGAGCCTCTAACTTTAGAGCATGGAAGACAAGGATTGACCTCATCCTTGCCATCATGAAAGGAAAGATCGTGAAGCCAGAGTTTGAATAAGGAGAAGAGAAGGAACCACAGAACATTGTAGCTATGAAGAAGTTCAAATATGTTGACATCAATTCCATGAGTATAATAGGGGATTCCATAAAAGACCACTTGATACCCTACATCTCCCATCTTGACTCATTGAAGAAGATGTACGATGCCCTAACAAATCTCTTCTCAGTAAAAAACATTGGACAAGTTATGAGTATGAAGAATGAGCTCTGTAACATGGAGATGAATGATGACGACAGTATAACATCATACTTTGTAAGGATATCCCAGTTAAGAGATCAACTACAAGCTATTGAAGAGATCACTTCAGAAAAGGAATTGGTGAACATAGTACTCAATGGTCTTCCCAAGACATGGGATTCATTTTCTGCAAGCATGAACACAAGAAAGGAGTACCCGACATTTGAAGAACTTTGGACTTGATGTGATCAATAAGAATCAAGGATCAATGCAAAAGAGAAACCCCAAAAGAAGTACGATGATCAAGCCTTCACAAAAAGATTCAATAACTTCAGGAACAAAAGGAAGTTTGGCTCAATGAGGAAGCCAAATCAAGAGAAAGACATTTTAGAAGTACAATGCTTCAACTATCAAAAGTACGGTCACTACAAGAATCAGTGTCCCGAGCTAAAGAAAAGGAAAGAGAAATACGAAGCATCAATTGCCAAAGAAAAGGAACCTACAAAGAAGACTAAGCAGGATGGAAGCGACTTCTTCTTCTAAAAAGGTAACAACACTCTTCTTATTCCTTGTACATTTCTTGTTTGCATCATCCCTGTATATATCTTGTATATCTATCTCTTGGAACATAATGTATTCCAAGAAGAACTAGACCTATGGAAGAACAAAAAGATAAGAATGAATAGATAATACAAATGAAATGATGAAATACAAATCATAGCTATTGCAAGATAAGCCGAATCAATCATGAAGAAACTTAGAAGAAGCAAAGACAGAAAGAAGTCAACAATCAATAGAAAATTGGAAAAAGACTTATGACATTTTGTAGAAGACAACAAGATGAAAGCGTGGACTCTATTAGACAAGAGAGCCAATTATATATTGCATAAGACAATAAGGATGCAGATGGAAGCGTGGACTCTGTTGGATGGAGGGAGCCGATTATATGCACTTATACATGAAGCAAGGATTAGGAGGGAGCTAATCCTATGATCCATTGAAGACGATGAAACATATATATCCATGGTAGAAGCCATGAAAGACAGTCCATGTTTAGTTCAACCGTAGAAGAAGACTTCTTCGAAGAGAAGCCTTAAAGTATTCCTGGTTGTCCATCCAGATCCGTGATCCTATGATAAAAGGACGAAGTGGAATCTCTAGGGAATGGAATCTATAAGAAACTCCATGGACCCGAAAACTAAAGAAGAACATGAAGATTCCAAGAAAGAAAGAGAAACCAGTGATTGTATCAAGAATCACAAGATTACCAGCCTGGTATGAACTCACTAAAAGTAATCAAGCAGAAGAACTGAAAGTCATGATGAAGAATAGTGTATGGAAGACTTATGAATGAAAGCATTGTGAGACCCAGAACTAGAGGTTCTCCCAGATAGAGGGATAAGACTATGATGATTACTTGTTCCAGTACACCAGACATATCACTACATGAGTCATTATATCATCCGCAACATCCATGAGTTGGAGTTCTACATTAGATGAATGCAAAGAATGTTCTCCAGAGAAAGTGAATAAGGAGAAGATGAAGAGCAATCTCAAGACTTTGATACATACCAGAAAGAGACTCATGTATGCATATAGAAAAAGATAACTTGGTGGAGAACCTCCAGTGCATAGCCGAAGCATGGTGAAGATTTCCTATAAAGATAACTACTTAGTAAATCAGATCTCATGATGATAGAAGAAGTGCCACATAGATATGTTCCATATTTCCAACTATGATATACTCTATTGTTTAGATCTACATGAAGACTTCATAGTGTTCCAGATAAAAGAACATTTGAAATCAAGCATTACATTATCCGTGACGAAATCCAGGAAGGAGAAAATGATTCTCCAATACATATCTCCACAGATGAGCAGATAAGCAGACATTTTGGTAAAGCTCCTATCCAAGATGAAAGAGTTTGTGTACTCAAGCTAGAGCTCGTGGAAACAACTGCCTTCTTATTGGAAAAGGAAGAAACAACTCTCCAAGTTAGGAGGGAGCACTGAAAACATTATTGAAGACATTCATCCTTAAATTTGAAAAATAGTCCATCTTAGACAGATGCTTTCCTGTTCGGAAAGTGGATTGAGATTTCTGACGGACAGTGACTTTCCATTGTGGTTAACATGGGAAGTAGTCAGATTGTTGATGTATCATAGATAGTGACTACCCATTGTGGTTAGCATGGGGAGTGGTCTAGGGAAGTCTCTCTTCTTTAGGGTTACTCAAGAAGACTCACCCGCCTCGTCGGACAACGATTTCTCATTGTGGTTA
Organism: Picea engelmannii; assembly: GCA_009831015.1. Classification (NCBI taxonomy): domain Eukaryota; kingdom Viridiplantae; phylum Streptophyta; class Pinopsida; order Pinales; family Pinaceae; genus Picea; species Picea engelmannii. Next base: position 13,982 of record ML814295.1, on the reverse strand, counting down.
ACATGAGGAATGGTCCGTTTTGGAGGTTGATGCAAGACAATCTTTTCCTCTTATGGTTAACGGAGGAAATGGTCCAGACAGTCATTCCTTAGGGTTATACATTCTCTCCAGGGCGCACTTTGATTAGTGTAGGAGGAATGGCCCAAGGTGGGGAATGGTCCAGGCTCAAAAATCAGGGAAAGACATTCCTTAAGGTTGAACATTCTCTCCAGGGCGCACTTTGATTAGTGTAGGAGGAATTGCCCAGGGTGGGGAATGGTCCAAGAAAGTCATTCCTTAGGGTTTATACATTCTCTCTAGGGTGCACTTTGATTAGTGTAGGGAGAATGGCCCAGGGTGGGGAATGGTCCAAACATTCCTTAGGGTTTATACATTCTGTTTAGGGTGCACTTTGATTAGTGTAGGAAAAATGGCCCAGGGTGAGGAATGGTCCATGCTCAGAAATAAAAAACAGTCCTTCTTCCTTGTTTGTGAACAATAGGGAAGATAGCCCATTGCTGATGAGGGAAGATATTCTTTCAAATCTCACAAACGTGAGTGAAAGATTGGCCCATATGATTCAGTTTATTGTTAACAATATTTTCTCAAGATTCATCGCTTTATCAATTTTAGCTCATGAAATTTGAAAATATTTCAAAATACTACTCATATATCCAAAATAAAACATGATGTCCAAAATCCATGAAGTCCACCTTCATAAAACAATAAATAACATAAAAATCAAAAACCATATTTTCCAGTCTGTGATGCAACCCTTCCTTGGTTGTTGTTGTCAACTCTGGATTTTTCTTAATTTGCCTTGGGATGGGCAGAGCCTTTAGGCTTTATCTCACTAATCACATGGGAACAATTATCCCTAAAATGCATCCATAAAGACAAAGATTTTTTGGAGTCATCGAAGGGTGAGGAAGGGGCAACAATGGATTTTCCTTTATCAAATGCATGGTGGGATTCAGTCTTCAATCTCTTGATGGCATGGGAGGATTTCATCGGCGAGTGGTTAGGGGCAGCTTGGACAATGGGGTTCAAAGGTGGAGGAGCAGGCAAAGTCAAGTTGGGCCAGCCATGGTGTTGGGAGACTGTTGGCTAAACAATCTCCTTCCACCCATCATTTTCAGGGACTTCAGGCTGCAAAGAGACATGAGGAGGCACAGGGATGTCGGGGGCTTGAGAGGCTTGGAAAGGAGGCCTTTCAGGCCCAGGTTGGACTATTCCCTTCCCAATCCAATTAAATAATCTAGCATGAAACAATTGGCCAAGCTCTTCTAAATCAACATCAAAATGTATAGAGAACCTGGGCCTTCTTGGGCCTCTATTCCAGTTACCTCTACCTCTGTTTCCTCGGCCATGGCTCCCCCGACTAAAAAAATTCTTCCTCCATATGTTAATGATTAGCAAATAGTCTTTTAAATAACCATGCATGACAACTCCTTAAAAAGATGAAATAGATTTGGCTCAGAATGTATCAGGCTCATGCAATCCAATCCATACAGATTGTTCTAACGTTAATCAATGAGAAGGGGGGGTGAAATAGTGTTTTGGGATACATGAGGGGTTTGTATTGAGAGAAAATATGATATAATGAATGGGGAGAATAAATGGTCACTGCTCAATGACAAAAACAATCAACTGTAAATCACCCAATAAACCTTACTGCAATCCACTCAAGAGACTGCCACTTCATCCATTTAACACATAAATTATCTTGGATGTAATCAATATCAGAACAGGGAGTGAATAAAATGAATATGGGATATGTGAGGGGGTTGTAATTAGCAGAAAATGAGATAATGAAAGGGGAATTTTTTTTTTACTGTTCATGAGATTAATCAAGCAATCCATAACATATTTTGCAGTAAGAAAAATATGCATCAACCAACAATCAAATGACTGAGCCATAATTCCTGTGTATTTTCCTAATTTCACTGTCCATTAATATCTGACATAATGCCATTACAAAACAAAAGTAATTCACACAATTTGTAAGAGGTTTTGTTCTCTTTATTCGCACATTCTTCATTTTATAACAACGAACAACAACACTCATTTCCAATCCGTAATCATAATAATCCACCATTGCCATACATTTCCCCAATCCACATCTATATTTAAAAGTAGTGTTTCCAAAATAATAATGAATTCACTATTTCTGTAATAGAGCCAATCAAGATCTGTAATGATATTTGTTCCCATATATATATGCAGTAGAAAGATCAAAATAATCAAAACTTCACATGCCACGCCTGAAACGACAATTGACTATACAACCAACAACCACCATTTAGACACAGGCTATGCAGGAGTAAATTTCCAAGGCAAAGTAGCCATACCACTGTAAACAAAACAACTCAATGCAACTTAAAAGCTGAGCCAAATATCCAACGTCACTGTCATCAACAATGGTCAATTGCAATAAATAACATGCTTAAAATTGTGAGAGTATCGTTGAGTATAAAAAACAAACTATCCATACTACACACAGAGTGCAACTAACCAAACTCCATAATGTGACATTTCCACTTATCGCAAAAAACACACAGTCATGACAATAACTCAACATATCATGTTGACACTGTGCTCATTAATAAGTGGTTGGTTCGTTTAAGTCACACCATGATTCAATTAATCTGTGCGTACTCCGGCTTACTCAATCGACAACACAAGGATGTCGTGGATATGCCTTCTAAAGTTATCCAGTTCGATTATCATTCGGCCCCAAGGAACCCATAGTTATCATGCCTCATGTTTCATTTAAAAAATACCATACGCAGACGCGACCTGTGTGAGAAACCCTAAGCATTCGTGACCAATGTCAGTCATCGACCAAATCACCATGAGTGAAAAACTAGCAACTGTACATCCACCAACAATTCGCCACTGTGGTAAAAAAAATAAAAACAATCGATCGAACAAGCCGAGGTAGCTGTGTATAACCACACATCCAATTGAAATGGGCAGAGGCCCTTCCATTAAAAACAACTAAGTTCTTTGACATCAGGCGGGTGACTGTGGAATTTAGAAGTGCGGTGGCAATGTAAGTTTCACACTATTATCACAGAGGTAATGACGAACACCATACCAACGCGATTGTTATATGACCAGTGGGTAAGCCCTCATTCAAAGTAATAGACCACAAAAATCAAGAACAACTTAACAGGCTTGATAGTCTCCCTATGCAAATCCAATCTAGAGGGTTAAGGGTTTGCACGGTAGCCTTCACAAGAGGAACATAACTAACTACAGTGAAACTTCAAGGCCAAAGGTGTACGCACAAGGAGAATTATGATTCAGTTGTGAACGGGAGACAGTTCCTTGACAGGGCTGAAACAGGAAGACAGGGCTCTAGTTAAACCCCAAAATCATGAAGGCAACATTCCAGCCATGATTTAAACAAAAACCTTCAACCAAAACACAGTGGCAATAAAGAACTATCACGCAGGAAGACTAACAACTTCGATGAACTTAAAACCATTATGGAAGAACCATCCATTTCCATTTAAAACCAAAATTTCACATAGTTGCAGCACTCAAGACAAACACAAACCCTCACAATTGAGCCAAAAATATTTCATAACTAGAGTGAAATCAAGAATGCCCAAAAGAGACATACATGTTAATCGAAATCCTTAATACGGGAGGTGGCTGATCGGTTTCACCCTGCCAAAAATCCGGAGCGCAAACACAACAACAAGATCAAACAATAGTCTGACTAGGGTGGCGGCCAATAGGAAGGGTAAAGGTGACGTACAGTAAATGCACGTCGCCTCCACCCATATCTTATTTACTCCATAGTACTCGCTGACGAGCCCCCCATTACCACCATTAATCAACCAATGCATCGAGAATATCAACATATTTAAACCATAGCATAATCTAAGTTCCGTATAACTATTCAACCATTTGGATTGTTACTTTTCCAAATGCACCACCCATGTTTATATTCCCAATATAAATAAAATAAATCTCTTGACCACTATGCAATCTAAATGATCATGTATATAATAATCACTAATAGCATGATCAACGTCACCCGAACCATAACATAATCACCAAACCGCAAAACCATTACTTCCATAAATCACCAATGTTATTAACACATGTATATCAACTACCGATTACATTTACCAATGCATAACCATTGCATTACCTCCTTTCCAAGATGCGCCACCAAAATTTTCACCATATGCATATATAAAAAATGCAATTTAACAATATTTTATGGTCATTTCCTTGTTAGCTAAGGTTTAACAATAATCAACAAATGCATGTAGTATTGCAGAACTAGGTTCCTTTGCACTCGTTGTAATATTTTGCCTCCTTCAAAACTACCCTTTCTGTGACTTTAATAACATGTTTGTTGTGCAGGTGCGAGAAGGCCAAATACCATATATGAATAGCAGGTTGTAGCATTATGAAGGGACAACATCTCAAAGCTTAACTCATATTAATGACAACCACATTAACATCAACCATGTAAATTTCTGTAGCACATCATCATAATATCTAAAATGGACAGATCTGTAACTAAATAATTCAAGGGGGTCCCACCTACTAGTATTATTTAGTTTTATAGTAATAGGTTTTAGCAACACTTTGCAGGTGGAACTAGTTGACATTTTCAATCATCAACAAACTGGCGACTCCATAGGGAAATTTGGTTTTAACAAATTAGAACTCATAACTCATAGTTTCACAGACCAAGAATAGTAATCTCAAGAGACGTAACTCGAATGATTATGCAACAGGGGGAAGTGAGTGGATTTAATGGAAATATGACCGGGAACTCAGGAATAACTTATGAAAAATGTTAAGTATGAGGGGTTTTTACCACTGTATGCATAATCCATCGACTAGAATATGTTCTTCAACCTCTAAGGAGGAAAATTTCCAGATTTTCTCTTAAAATCTCAGTGGGTGAAGAAATGGTGAGAAGAAGCGAGAGATAACCAACTCTTTATAAGACAGCAGTGGAAATGTATGACAATTTCAAGGGTCCTTTAGAGATGACATCATAAGAGTTGTATAAGCTTGATTGTTATTGACTACCAATGCTTGCAGGAGTGTCACCATGGAAAAAATGATCCATTCTTCTAACTTAACCAAACACTTCAAAGATGGTAAAGATAAAAATTGTAACATAAGTAATAATGAAGAAATTAAAACAACAACAGTAAAAGACAATGGTAAAATACGGAAATAAAACGTAGCAAAAATCAAATCAGAAAGCAGAAACCTGTAAAGCTGAAAAAGAAGCACACAAATTGAAAGCAGAGCTAAACTACTAGTATACAGAATAATACCATCAGCAAAAGTACCTTTCACGCTGGTCCCTTGCAACACTTCAAACGAGGACTGTTAGTGTTGTGGGAAAACCATTTTCTCTGTAATTCCTTTGAAATTTCTGAGCTAGTGTCCAAGAAAAAAGTAATCTGGAAATGACCCAACACTTGAAATTTTGACGTAACTATCAGCCTTTTGACGCATACGATTAAATCGTCAAGGTAAGCATGGATATTGACCAACTCATCGAAAGTTGCATGTATAGGTCATTTTAAGGCGATACTTGTATCAAATAAACCAGAAGGCCAACAATTGTAAGACATAGTATCACAATTAGTAGTAAAAGTGGTTTTGTGAATATTTTCCCCTTCTACCTTGGTTTTATCGTAACCAAACAAACTGTTAGGTAAGGGCTCCAAGTATAACTCTACAACATGTTGCAGAAACATTTTCATGTTGAGAGGGGGGAAAAGATTTATCATAATTGCTTGCCTAAAAATTTGAAGACTGATGCAAGTTCTAATATCATTAGTGTTCCTTGAAGCAGGTTCCCAATTGGAAACCCATTTAGGGTGGACTAAAAAAAACATTTCAGTCCCTAAGAAAATATTCAACTTCCCTCGAAATGTTTCCTTCAATGCAGAGTTAACAAGTCTTCATTTTTTCCTAGATGGTTTCGCAGTATGTTGAACATGACCTGGATCAAAACCATGAAGATCCATATTAAACCAAGCAAAAACATCTTGAAATCCACCGAGTAATTCAACATACTTTATTCCTTCTTTATCGGAACCCTGGACATTTATTTTAACATTCAATGAAGATCTAGGTGTCCTAATGTTCATGGAGATGGCCTCAACCACCTTTAGTTGTAACTCCTCCTCCTCTTATTTATTTCCTCTAATACTCCATGAAAATGATGCCTCAAGAGGAATCAAGCCCTCAGGAATCTTGTGATTTTCCATGGATATAGTTTCCTCGGGCTTAATAGGTTCATCTTGGATGATAGCACAAATTCTCTCATCATCTAGGAGGGCCTCCCAAAATCCTACATGGCCATGAATATATGGACGATGTCGAGATTGGAAGGCGCAATCAGGCCAATGAGGCAATAGTTTTTGAGTAGGAGAGGCTGCAAAGACAACTAACTGATCATCTATTGAATTCAACTCCTTCCTAACATGGGTAATGTTAAAAGATAGAAGGTTCGAGACAAGTGCCCAAATAGTTTGGGAGTATTTTTCCATCAGCTTGTTGATAGGAGAGCATGCCTTACGTATCGGGTTCACAACAAGCTCATAATTTCCAAAAATTGAAAGGTGACCACAACCAAGATTAAGGGCGTTCTCAATGCCTAACAACAAAGCTTCAAATTCAATGTCATTTTTTGAGCAAGCAAATTCCAACCTGTATGATAGATTATGAATTTTTCCTACAGGGGAGACCAAGATAATACCAGCCCCGTTACCTTCGTTAGAGCGTGATCCATCAAAGTGCATACGCCATAATTCATCATCTGAATCGATTCTTTCGAGAGGAATATTGTCCTCTTCAACAAAGATGAAATGTACTTCTACGTCTTCTTCGATATAGTTTACGCTAGATTGCGGAACACTCTCTATGTAGGGTGAAATTATTCCTTCTCTTAGGACTATAATGTTCTTTCCATTCTGAGGAACAGATAAATGTGTCCCGTCGAGCGAGAGATATCCACCTGTTAGGGCTTGCCAATTTCTTCCCAATATAATTGAATAATTTCTTATAGGCATATCGATCACCTGAATGTTGAGGGTTGTCCTTATCTCGGGGTGAGCGCATAAGACCAAGGTTATGTCTTTAATCTCTCCTATGGTTGTTTGTTGTAGAATATTATAGGAAAGCATGCTTTGGGCATTTTCGTTTGTACAAGATAAGCCTAGCTCTTCCATAATAATCTTTGACATAACACTTGGGCCTGAACCACCATCAATGAGACAACAATGGGTGATTTTATCCATGGTATTTACATAAATATAA
>ML814294.1:71600-82899 GCA_009831015.1 Picea engelmannii | reverse complement strand
AGCAAGGAAAGAATGGCAAGTTCTGAAGAGTGGTTGGACGAGATTCAAAATAGGGTTATGGGGGATACTCAGGAGAGGTGAGTGTCCGCCGATCTAATTTTATGTATAAGAATTTATGACTGCAAAACATGTAAAACAGAAGAGAGCATGATGGGGCAGTTCAGAGGCCAGTTTGTATATTCGCAGAATTCCGGGAAAGTGGCTAAGTATGGAATAGGGAAACGATCGGTCAGACTTGTTTTCGGAATTGAGGATTGAATATTTCATGAACAGACCAACCCGATGATGCACAAATGACATTCCATGATGTTTGAAATTAACACTCGGAAGGGATAATATAACCATCCAGAAATTTTGGTTTTATGCGTATTAATGGGAGATCTCCTCAAATCCTGGTTTAGCATTAACGCTTTCTAATTGCATACTTAGAAATAAGATCTTATATATAATTGCTAATTTCTAATTGCAAAGGGTGTGGGCAGAGGAAACAACAATTAGGAATTTGATATTTCTTGAACCCGCCAACCCAACGATCCACGAAAGAAATTTGAAGAAATGGCGAAGTATGGAAAGAAGACAAACATGCTTCAAAATAGGGTGACAATAGTTCCACATGAGACGTGAGGACTCGACGGTCAAATTGTATGTCTCAGAATTTTTCAGTGCAAAATGTGTACCACAGTAGAGGGCATGATAGGTAGACTGTAATATAGAAGACGGTATGATTTGAGTCCGGTTATAAATTCGTATATCGCGGAAGTCAGGGTACTGTTTGTAGGTCATAAAACAATAGAAGTGCAATCTAGAGGCTGCCTACCTGGGAATCCGCGGTCAGAGAACTGGATGGGTATGGAATGGGGAATTTGTTGGTCATACTCGCAATATAAAAGGACGAGTGCAAATGTGAACTCGCAAGCCTGCCAACCCACACAGCTAGACATTTTCGGAAAAAATGACTAAGTGACGAGAAAGATAAAGTACAGAGAAAAGAGAAATGAGAATTTGGTTAAGTATAGAAGATGGAAAAGAGGGGCTAATATATTCACATCTATAATAGATATCCCATTTCCTGGAAATATCTTTTCTGCATGTTTCTGGAGAAGTTATATACTTATTTCATATACTTGGAAGGAAGTGTGAAGGTGGCGGGCACAAAAAACAACGACTAGGAATTGGAAACTGTCTGAACCCGCCAACCCGACGATCCACGAAAGATATTACAAGAAATGGACATTGAAAGCGGTTGGATGGGCTTCAAAATAAGCTGACAAGGGTTTTGGAGGAGACATGAGACCCCGACAGTCAAATTGTATTGATCATAACTTTTGAGTGCATACTGTGTAACATGGAAGATGGGTTGATGTAGGAATCCAGAAGGAAATTTGTATATCGCAGAAGGTCAAGGAACACTGGAAGTCCACTCTGCCTGTCCAAGAATCCACAAGAGAAAATCTTAGGTAAGTATGCAATTGGAGGCGTGAAAGAGATTCCAAGAAATGGAAAAATATGGAAAGTAGACAAGGGGCTTCAAAACAGGGTGACAATAGTTCCCCAAGAGACATGAGGACCCAAAGGTCCAATTACAGGCCTTGGAACTTTTGTGTGAAAACTGTGTATCACGAAAGAGGGTATTATGTGGGAGTGTGGCAGTAAATTTGTATATCGCGGAGGTCCGGGTGTTGTTTGCAGGCCACAGAACAATGGAAGTGCAATATAGAGCCCACCTGCTCGGGAATCCGCGATCTGAAAAGTTCCTAGGCATTGAATGGCTAGTGGTTGTTCAGAGTTGTGATATAAAAACACGAGTGCAAATGTGAACCTGTGAGTTGGCCAACGCACGCGTTGAGACATTTTCAGAAAAATGACTAAGTAATGAGAAAGAGAGAGTAGAGGGGAAAAATAAACGGGAATTTGGTCAAGTATAGAAGAGGGAAAAGAAGGTCCAATATATTCAAATTTGCAATAGATATTCCATTTCCTGGCAAGCTCTTTTATGTATGTTGGTGGAGAAGTTGTATACATATTTCATATACTTGGAAAGAAATATGAAGGTATCGGGCACATGAAACAACAACTAGAAAGTTGAAATTTCCTGAACCCGAGAACTCGACGATCCACGAAAGAGATGTCAAGAAATGGTCAAGTGTGGAAAGCGGTCGGACGAGCTTCAAAATAGGGTGACGGGTTCCCGAGGAGACGTAAGGCCCCTACTGTCAAATTTTATATATCGAAAGATTTTAGTGCAAAATGTGTAACATGGAAAAGGGGATGATGTGGGAGTCCAGAAGTAAATCTGCATATCACAGAAGATGGAGTGTTATTTGCAGGTCACGGAACAATGGAAAGTAAAATTTAGATAAAGGTGAAGCGCTTGGTCAAAACACATGAATCCGCCAACCCGTGGAGCATGACATTTTCGGAAAAAATGACTAAGTAACCAGAAAGAGAAACTACAGGGGATAAAAGAGTGGGAAAATAGAAAGGCAGAGGACAATTTTTGTAAGTGGGAATTGGTTTCAAACAAGCCTCATTGTTGCAAAACCATGATTTTCTAGTAATTGTTAGCAAATGATTTGTTGAAGATTAGATTTTATTGCAACTTATGCGAGTAAGTGTGTTCTTGATACATTCTTCCATGATTGTAACATATTAACTTAAGTATTAAACTTCTTGCAGTATGGGTTGTTAGCATTAAAGCTTAATAATTGCATGTCTAGAAACAAGAATGATGATATTCTTGCAACATTGTGATTTGATATTGCTATGTTCTATCTGCATTACGAATAGAATTGAACGTTGGTTTGAAACTGTCTGAAATTCATTTTTTGTTTCCATAAAAGCCTGATGGATCGACACAGTGCATTGTCATATAATTGTTAAATGATCCATTTTAGAACAAATTACTTTGGCAAATACAATATTGAATAACTACGAGACTATCGAACCATGCCAATGAGAAGAGGTGTTAAATCCATAAAAGAAGCATCAACCGAGACTCCAAGGATTTTTTTTTAATAGTAAATCCATTAAAAAAAAATACTGAGCACTGTATATCTATCCTTAGAAATTGGATCGAGTTTTTTGGGCCAAAACATTGAACATATTTTCCATAGACAAAGCCACATGATTTGCAACATGCAGGATCCATTGAGATGCTCTTCAACATGCATGCAAAACTAATTACCATGCTTTTTTTTTAGGAAATCCTTGCAGTCTTCTTCTCGGTGGATCAATGTTCGGTGCCCCGATCTCAATATTTTGTTGAAGACCTGAGCCGAAAAAGAAACAAGAAAGTGGGTCTGCAATGGAATAAATCATTGGCTTAAGGAAGATGAACAACAGTCCTGTGGTAAAATTGATAGTTCTCACAAGTTTCCCATGAGGAAGAAGACGAAAAACGTTGTAGGGAAAACAAAATAGCACAAAACTGAAAGTTAGGACACAGCAAGAAACCACCTCCTCACAGTTGAAAACTTTAGGGACACATGTTTCACATGTAATTCTAGAGGCCCAATTTAGTCCATTCTAGCCGGAAGGAGATGACTAGTAGGAATATGCTTTGCACTAGTGGGAGTTCTGGTCCTCATTCCCTAAGATGTTAACTGTATATCAAGATAACAGGGTAGTGGTCCAACAATTGAATAGTTTTTTGGATTTAAATATATCTCTGGGAACATCAACATATCATTTCCTTACAGTGAAATAATTCCGCCCAGAACAAACTAATTTGGACCTCTGGAATTCCTACTTTCGAGTTGCAAAGAGACTATTGCGTTCAGTTTCAGTTTCTTTTCTGAAACCCCTTCTTTTGGTGTTGTCAGGATCACCATCGCTGAGTTGAGAAGTGCCGCATGTTATGGTTGATTTTAATTTGGGTGCATGAGTGGGAATAGCCTTTGCATTGGCATCATCCATTTCTGTATCATCGTTCATCATATCATCTTCTTCTAGCTCGAAATCCATCGCATCAACCTCTATGCCAGCCATCAATGCAAGTGGGCAGGTTGCCTGAGAAGGCAGGGTTGCCTTGGAATTATTTGGCTTGAAATATATCTCTCGATGCACCAAGGTACCATCTCCTCTTTTTCTCTTGGTCGAAAGGAGATGAGTAGTAAGAATATGCCCTGGAATAATGGAATCTCTGTCCATCATGCCTGAAGGTGTTTACTGTATCTGGACAGAACTGCTGCCATAAGTTAATGAGAATTTCCGTTTGCTCCAGATGATGTTTGAAATGAAAATTGGGGAGGGATAATATAACCCTCCGCAAATCTTGGTTTAATGTGTATCAATGGAAGATCTCCTTGAGCCTTTCATTGATCAATGACAATATCCATGGTTTGTGCGTAATGAGTTGTTACCATTAAAGATTACTAATTTCATATTTAGAAAAAAGTGCGAAGGTGGCGGTGACAATGAAGAGCGATTAAGAATTAGAGATTTTGTAAAGGTGCCAACCGACCAACGCATGAAAGAGATTGCATCATGTTTGAAATGAATTCTTGGAAAGGATAACACTCTTCTCCGCAAATCTTGGTTTAATTTGTATTAATGAAAAATTTTCTTCGGCCTTCCGAACATTAATGACAATATTAATGGTTCCTGCACGATGAACTACTAGCATTAAATCTTTATAATTGCATATCTAGAAAGAAGTACGAAGGTAGCGGGGATGGCAAAGAGAGAATAAGCATTGCACATTTCATCCACCCGCCAACCCGCGAAACAGATTCCAAGAAATTCCCAAGTATGGAAAGCGTTCAGGCGGGTTTCAAAAATAGGGTCACAAGATATACCCAGGAGATGTGAGGGGTTGGTGGTCAAATTGTATGTCACAATGATAGATTTTGGCCATCAATTTGTATATCATGGAATTTTGAGTGTTGTTTGTATGTAGCGGAACAATGGAAGCACAATGTTGAGCAAGCCTGGCTAGGAACCAATGATGGTAATAGTGGACAAGTATGAAATGGACAAGCAGTTGGTCAGACTCGTGATATAAAAGCATTAGACATACCTAGAACAAGAAATATTGACGGGCTTGAAAACAGAGCCACAAGCTCTACTTAGGAGACATGAGGGATCGATGGTCAAATTCTATCTACCCCAAATGTTGAATGAAAAATGCGTAATAGGGAACAGGAAACAATGACGGATTTCGAGGGTTAATTTTTATATTGCGGAACTTCGAGTGTTGTATATAAAAGTAGGAGACATTCGGAAAAAATGACACATTCAGAAAAAGGAACAAGTAAATAGAAAGAGAAAGCAAACAAGATAAAGGGGATTTTGTTTGCTAATTTGTAGATCGGGGAAGTTTGGGTGTTGTTTGCAGGCGATAGAACAATGGAAACCCAATGTTGAACCCACCTATCTGGCAACCCGCGATTCAAAAATTTTGTTCAATATGAAATGGGGAAGCGATTGATCAGGCTGGTGATATAAAAGTAAGTGGAAATATGGAGACGTGAATCCGCCAACTCCTGGACCTAGACATTTTCCGAAAAATGAGTAAGTAACTAGAAAGGGAAAGCAGAGGGAAAAAATAAAGAGGATGGAAATTTTCAGAAGCGGGAATTGGTGTAAGAAAGCCCCATTGATGGTCTTAATAGTAACTATGAAGTGCATTAAACATGTGAACAACTTCTTCAATCTAGGAATAGATACAATGATCCATGCTTATAGTTTTCAGGATCTGTTTGTATAAGAGAAGCATAAAAAAGATACAAGAAAATCAATTTTGGGATGTTTAAGTAAATTTATTGTACTTTTAGTTTCACCGCAAGTATAACAACGATGAATTTGAATTGTAATGTCCTCTCGTTGATATGATAGTTCCATTGGACTTCACATAGTATATATTCTTTTATTCAAATTATTCCAAGGGATTAATTTTACTAAGTTCATCGATCAAGGAAAAGTGCTAAAAATGAGATAAAGGGGAATTTGTTTGCTAATTTGTAGATTGCAAAAGTTCGGGTGTTGTTTGTAGGCGATAGAACAATGAAAATGCAATGTTGAACCCGCCTATCCAGGAACCCACAATAAAAAAAGGTTTTTCAATATGAAACATGGAAGTGGTCAGTCGGGCTAGTGATATAAAAGTAAGTGGAAATATGAAGACGTGAATCCGCCAACTCCCGCACCTAGACATTTTCGAAAAAATGAGTAAGTATACAAAAATGGAAAGTAGAGGGAAAAAAGAAAGGGGATGGAAATTTTCGGAAGCGGGAATTGGTGTAAGAAATCCCATTGATGGCCTTAACAATAACTATGAAGTGAATTAAACATGTGAACATGTTCTTCAATCAAGGAATAGATACAATGAACCATGCTTATAGTTTCCAGGATTTGTTTGTATAAGAGAAGCACCGAAAAGCTACAAGAAAATCAATTTTGGGATGTCTAAGTAAATTTATTGTATTGTCAGCTTCACCACAAGTATAACAAGGATGAATATGAATTTTAATGTCCTCTCGTTGATATGATAGTTCCATTGGACTTTGCAGAGTATATATTCTTTTATTTCAAATTATTCCAGGAGATTAATTTTGCTAAGTTCATCGATAAAGGAAAAGTGCTAAAAACGAGATAAAGGGGAATTTGTTTGCTAATTTGTAGATCATGGAAGTCCGAGTGTTGTTTGCAGGTGGTGGAATAATGGAAACGCAATGTTGAATCCATCTATCCAGTAACCCTCCTATCCAGGAACCCGCAATCACAAAAGTTTGTTCAATATGAAATGGGGAAGCTGTCGGTCGGGTTGGTGATATAAAAGTAAGTGGAAATATGAACATGTGAATCTGCCAATTCCCGCACCTAGACATTTTCCAAAAAATGAGTAAGTAACCAGAAAGGGAAAGCAGAGGGAAAAAAAGAAAGGGGATAGAAATTTTCGGAAGTGAGAATTGGTGTAAGAAAGCCCCATTGATGGTCTTAACAGTAACTATAAAGTGAATTAAACATGTGAACAGGTTCTTCAATCAAGGAATAGATACAACGAGCCATGCTTATAGTTTCCAGGATCTGCTTGTATCAGAGAAGCGTCGAAAAGCTACAAGAAAATCAATTTTGGGATGTCTAAGTAAAGTTATTGTATTGTCAGATTCACCGCAAGTGTAACAACAATGAATTTTAATTTTAATGTCCTCTCGTTGATATGATAGTTCCATTGGACTTCACAAAGTATATATTCCTTTATTTCAAATTATTCCTAGAGATTAATTTTTCTAAGTTCATCGATCAAGGAAATCTACTAAAACGAGCCACACACTACATGACAGTGTTTCTTGGAAGCCTGCACAGGATATCTAGCTAAAGCAAGTACAAACAAAGCTTATCAAGAAAGGAGGAGAGATTCAATATGGAAGAATGAGAAAATATATTCACACTACTCCAATGAGATGATGATTGATACATAGATCATGATCAATATGATACAATGAATGAGTGGAATACACTCATATATAGGGAAAACATTCCATAATTAAGAAAACTAATCAAGTAGTTAGATTTCGTTAGGAATGCATGCATACATAATAGTGATGGTAAAAATAGAAATTCTAAAATAGAACTAGTCAGTTAACTCCCACTGAACTAGTGTGTCGAAAATAGAAATTTTTCCAACACCCCCCTGACCATCACTATGGAGTAAAAAATGAGTCTCGGCTACTAGACCATTTTAGGTACTCATGTACAATTCAACTAATGAACACTGAATAAAAGTGAGGAAAGAGGGAAAACCACATGGGAACAAACCCCCCCCTCAAAAGATAATGTATCAAAAGAAGAAAATAACAACTGCTAGACAACTATGTTCTTCACTGTAAAACGATCCCGCAAAGTCTAAAACTTATGCTCATTGAAAGTCTTTGTGAAGATCTAGAAATATTTATGGATATGATGAAGTCCTTTGGCAACCTATCGGGCCTTGAACTTATTGATCATGTGGACCCATCTACACCTGAAAATATTCCTTTCTGGTGGATGTGGAACCAGATTCCAAGTCTAGTTCTATAGGAGTGAGTCATACTCCTTCTGCATGGATGCTTGCCATAATGGATTTCCCACAACCCTATTTTAGTTATGTGGATCAGTAGATTGAACCATATAACAATGCATGGGCATCGTAGGTTCTGAAGCTGAAAGTACATGAGAAGGCTCCTCATGCTGAGATCGATTCATCCTCAAATCTAATATATTCCCTGCAAGGTTGCCTGCTGCCTGAAGTGTGGTCTGTTCCTTCTTGGGAATCTATTGAAGCTTCAATGCTAGCTTCTTATCTGGATGTACTACCTTCTTATTTCCATGTACAAAATCTGAGTGTATGGAATCATCCCCGATGTCTGAAACTGATGGAAGAACAAGAGTATATGCATGCTACACTAGAGGTGCATGCAAATTACTCTTCTTATGTGTAAGTAGAATAGAGGAGTCATCGTCAGAAAGCTTAGTGAATTTATACAACCTTGACTTGTGATCCACCTCACCAATTGCAATAATGGAATTGTCATGCATGCCAATTATTGAAACTGAATCTGATCTAAATTCAAGCTTTTTACCTTTCTGAGTGATCTGATAAACTGAGAGTAGATTCATGGAAAAATTTGTAACATGTAAAACATTCTCAAAAATGCCATTGTGGAGTTCCACTCTCCCTTCTCCTGCTACTTCTATTGGAGTGTCATCCCCCATGAGAATAGGGGGTCTTGAGCATGGACTCAAGGAAGAGAAAACTTCATCTTTCACTGGCATATGATGGGATGCACCAGAATCTATAATCCATGAATCAGATGAGGAATTAATTGCAACTAGAGCATGATGATTAACTTTCTCAGGAGAAGGATCTTCTTCCTTCTGCTCCTTGACTCCCTCTAGAATGAAGTTTCCAAGGTTATTCTGCTGAAGTGCATGTGCCACAAGATCGATATGTTTCTTCATGCATGTGGATTCTTCATGATTCAGTTTATTACATTAAGTGCACTTCTTTCCCTTCTTCTTCTTCTTCGAATCTGAAGAGTCTCTGGAACTTGAAGAATCGTTAAAGGGTTTGGAATATCCATTCTTTCTGTTATGTTTGGATGACCCTTTTCCATCATGCATGGTGAGTGCATTTTCTTTGGGATTTTTCATGAGACCCATCTGTATGAGTTTTGTCTTCTCTTGTGTAAGAGACTCAATGAAGTGAGCCAACGTAGGAATTTCCAATTTGTTCCAAAAAGACATCTGCTAGAATAGAAATTGGATACATATACAACGTATTTTGGTCCTAGATTGGACAAGATTGTTAGAATAAGTTGTTTCTCTTGTGTAGAATTATCAATACCACATTCACGCAAGCTCAATAGCAAAGATTTAAATTTAGTAAAGAAATCTTGAATATTATCAAAACTTTTAAGGTCTAAGGTATTCAAATCTACCTCAAGCATATGATCTCACATCTCATCCTACTTGAATCTCTCCAAACGGTTGAAAACCCACTTCCAAAATGGGTCGATATACTTTCTACGCGGGTTGTTTCCTCCAAAACGTAATATTTTGGGAGGAATAACTAATGAAACATACACCCATGTATTTAGCTCACAGAAACTCCGGTTTTCCTTATTCTTTGGCTTGTCTGGCTTGCTCCAAGTAGCATAGATATGATACCATGTCAGTGTTTCATGGAAACCTACACAGGAGATCTAGTTAAAGCAAGTACAAACAAAGCTTATCAAGAAAGGAAGAGAGATTCAATATGGAAGAATGAGAAAATATATTCACACTACTCTAGTGAGCTAATGATTGATACATAGATCATGATCAATATGATACAATGAATGAGTGGAATACACTAATGTATAGGGAAAAACATTCCATAATTAAGAAAAGAAATCAAGCAGTCAACGTTCCTTAGGAATGCATGCATGCATAATAGTGATGGTAAAAATAGAAAGTCTAAAATAGAACTAGTCAGTTAACTCCCACTGAACTAGTGTGTTGAAAATATAAATTTATCCAACACTACATTTGTGTCATAGAGCTTATGTTAAAGGGAAAAGCATGTACTCTATAGTATTTAAGATCATAGAAAAACTGTGAAGATCCTGAATGTATTATTAATTTTCTTGAACGAAGCATACAACAAAGAACCAAGTAAACACCAAATGTATTTAAAGTTGAGGCAGAAGGAAACACATGAACACATAATGCCTCAAGCAAGATTCCACAAGGTTCCATAGAGCATTACACATCGACCTTTGCATCAAACAATTAGATATATAAAAAAACACATCGTGGCATTGGTTTTCTCTTACATCTGGTATATGTTCCCACGAGAAAATAACTGGGGCCATCGGATATGAACAAAAGTATGCCAAACACAAGACAACAAAAAAACAGCGGAGCTTCGCCACTGTACGCTAGATATAACCAGACCTCAAAATAGGGAACAAGAAAGTTGTCGATTACTATTTTACCATTAAGCAAGATGACTATGGACATTTTCTTCTAATAGTGCAATGGTCTATCACCACCAGTTTTAACAATGCCAAATTTCCAATATTATTGAAAATTCCTGATGATTCTGCCCATAGGAGAAAGCTATTTTGACAGTTCAAAGGATGGGCCCAAGTTATTTACAGTTGGATACTTTTTATGGGGTTTTCTTTCATGCTTCCCATTTCTAGACTGAACAATCTTATGCCCGTGTACATCACCAACAACCACACCTGCCTATATGAATTCCAATGCCCGAAGTCCCCAATATCTATAGAGAGATATGAAAATATCAAGTTGATGTTTCAATCCATGCTGAGTCCCTTTTTTTTTCAATTAGGGCATCGAGAAAATGCAGATACCATACCATAAATGTATAGTTGGAGACCAATTTTTATTTTATTCGAGCACCCAAAAAAATTCCGAAATCCTGCCATGGCTATATAGTTGGAAAAAAATTGTCCAACTTGGGCTTCCAAAAAACATGTAGACTCCATAAAAGCCACAACCAACCACCATTTGTTCATTTTATTTTCACACCAAAACAAATATGCAAAATTCTTACTAGGAGATGCAAAAAGACATCAAAATAACAACATTGATTGCATTTGTAATTAGATTCTCATTGTTGTTTCAAGTGCATAAGAAGAGACAAAATATCTGGAAAGAGAATTTTACAGCTATAGATGTAAACTCCGAAGAACTCGAGTTCGACAAACATTCATTCTGGGTGTTGAAGAAAAATTACAGACACACATGAGATATTTTCGTTTCCTTCCAAAGCTTGATATGTTTTTTTTTTTTTTTTTTGTCCAACTGATAT